>CBVK0101516098.1:0-42929 GCA_900067695.1 Picea abies
TCATTAGTCTACAGATCTCGAATTGTTGTGAATTCAAGTCTTAATCAATATGCACTCCCTTCATACCAAAATTGACCGCAAGATCGAAATCATGATCTTATCCATTCCAAGCATTGTTATGTTAGCTCTTTCTTCTTCCGCCCCTATTCTTATACATGGGACCATATTCAAACGTCTGAGGGATTATTTAATTCTATCCCCTTTAGCTTATTTACCTTATCACGCGACCAGTGCTAGAATTGAGTTCTCCCATACTTCATCCTTCAGGACTTGCGACATTTGTAGTCATTCAATCCTCCCAGAGTACATTTCTCCAAAGTGCATATATTGTATTCACTAGTAGATCGAACAATCAATATTTAATCTTTGGTTGGATGGACGATCCAGGCTTATCTAGAGGCTTTAAACAAATCGATGGTCAAGAATTTGTAGTCATTCAATCCTCCCAGAGTACATTTCTCCAAAGTGCATATATTGTATTCACTAGTAGATCGAACAATCAATATTTAATCTTTGGTTGGATGGACGATCCAGGCTTATCTAGAGGCTTTAAACAAATCGATGGTCAAGAATTAATATCCAATTGAGTGGATGGTTCTCATTCACTTCATGACTTCCCCGTTTCAGGATTTCGACCTTTGTAGTCTTCCAACTCTTCCGGAGAAAATTTCACCGGAGTGCGTATCGACATTTCCCTGCTTAATAACCTTCACATATCCAGGAGCTAGGACCATGAGCTTAAGTGAACAATAGCTCTAGCTTTCTGGGTATCTGACTATTCATGACTCTAAGACTCTAGGCTACTCAAAAGCTAAGGTAGTTCAATCCCTCCAGAGTGTTTACCTATCGAATAAGTCATAAAGCTGTGGTGAATGCTTTCTGTTAGTTATTAGTATACCTTACACTATCCTTCCACTGTACTCGATCGAATGATTGAAAGATATTCCAGTGGATCTTAGATCAATGACTAAAATCAATTCGTGACTTCGACCTTTGGTGCTTTGGGTAAAATGACATGTTTCAGACTTCTTTTCACCGGAGTGGTCAATGTTGGAGTTGACCACCTTCTTTCCTTTAGTGTGATCTGACGGTTCATCATTTCCATTCCAGATCGATGGTTAGCACTTATTTTTTGACTTCGAAATTTCATCGACGCTCTTCCGATCTCACTTATTTTTTGACTTCGAAATTTCATGTATTCTTACTTGTTTTCAGTAATCACTGAAGTGGTGAAGCTCCAGTGTACCAAAGATTTCTATCTCCTGCTTGATCCAATGACTGAAAACTGAGCTGAATTTTCTCACAAGATTTGACGGTCGGCATTTTCTTCATGATTTCAAAGGTTTCAAGAATTTGTATCTTATGGGGTTCTCTTATCCTATACTTCCACTTGATTCTATCTGATGATTAGGATAGATCCCAAACTAATCCAACGATTGTTGTAACTCGACCCTTTACAAGTGATTCTTCTGTGTAGGCTCGACTTTCTACACGACCTTTTATGTTATTTCTTCTAAGATTTGATCTCATCACCTACTCTCTTTTTACATCAATGAAAATATCATACCACTGTGTCCAACACTACCAAGTTGACCTTTGACCAAAGTTTTACCAAAATTGAATAAGTTCACTAAATGCATGTTTGACCTTCATTACAAGGGAAAATTAAACAATTACACTTGGATAGTATGTTTTTAATCATTACATACCTTCCTACAATTCTAGATTTTTGATTTGAAACACAAAACTTGTTGTTGTGAAAAAATACTCCAAATTTGTCTTTTTCCCATTGTGTAAAAATTTATGTTCTGTGCCTCAAAGAAATGCTCATGAGGATCCATAGTTAATGATAAGTAGAAATATAAATGTTCCAAGTTGGAGCTACCAATTTACAACCTTTAATACTGTATTTTTCCAAAATAATTCTTCTCCATTGAAATCCAAGTCTACCAAAATAGTAATTGATATTATCTGTCAATTTTCATAGTCAATACAAAAATGCACTCCATGGGAAAACCAAGTATACCTAAGTTGTGAAATTTGGACTAAGACATAATTAAACCATACTAAACGTACCTACACATGCATCGGGTCTGCCAAAATGCCTACTTACATATTTCTTTTACTTTCAAACAACTTTGAAAAAAACACACAAAGAAAATATATGGACATTGAAGGAAATCTAAAACATGGACATGACACTTAAGAATTCCTCAGGCCTTCTATCATGCTCATGACCGATGATCCTATAAACCTATTGTTACAAGATAAAAATCAAATATGGGCATCAAATAAAAGTAACTAACTACATAAATATTCTTAACATATTTACATTAATATAATTCATGTAGGGTCACTTGACTTCAAAGGGATGCTCCTATATCACTTCCCTCTTTGCAATCTACAACATCAAAATAAAAGAATCAATGAATGCACTTTTGAAGGTATTTTAGATATGGGTGATGTGTCACATGCCATGTCACATCCTTCCATCCTTCATGATTACACTGTACAAAGAGTATGTTCCATATGTATTTTTTTCAAATGAGTGAGTGGATCTGTCAAATTGACCTATAGGCAACCTGTTTTTGAAATTGGCTTAATAGATCCTCTATAGGATTCTATATCTATTTTTCTCCCCTATTTAATATTAATTATATATTAGGATTTATATACATAGGATGGATAAGTAATGACCATAAGTATCATAGGGGTTGAAAAATCCAAGTTAGATCAATCAACAATAAATTTCATAAAATCCTCCCTAACTCACAAATTGTCCTAAGGAATTTAATTATATGAAACAATATACAAATGCCTTAAAATGTAATTCTATAGGACCTCATACAATTGATGACATATGGAACCCCTTATGAATTCATTCTAAACATTTACATCCGACCCATAAAGTCAAAATGCTCGCTGCCCTTCAAAACCCAATTTTGCCATTAGAAGATAGGGCATGCACATAAATAATTTTTGTTAAGAAAATGCATGCCACAATGTGAAAGAGTGATTTGGATTATGATAAGAATGAAATGATATATAAAGGAAAATATAGCAGAAACACAAAAATCAGTGAAACCCAACTTATTTTAATGAATAAAATAACAAAACACTATAGAGCACAAATTGGCTAGAATGGGGTAGCTTATCTTTGAAGATAAAGAGATGTTGACTACACTTCATTTGCAACAATATTTACATCACACTCCATTGCATGATTAAAGGAAATCCTTCACCTCGATTATACACGAGAGAGTGAGAGGAGAATAATTCCCATGATGAATGTGGGATAAATTGGTCTAAGTTTACAAAATGCCATAGGCATGTAAAACACTAGGACTTTCTGGGAGGTCATGCATCCTAGTACTAATCTAGTCAAAGAGTGCTTAAATGCGAAGTTCTAATGGGATCCTATGCATTAAAGCAATATGAATTACATTAAATTACAAATGGAGATGACATTACATTACATTCCCCATCAAAAGGGTGCATATCATGGTTTATCAAAACCACAAGATCAGAAATGTTGATTCAGTGGAGAAGGTGGATGGACACCAAGATCCACCTAGATCAATCCACTCCCCTTAGGGAGAAATGGTCTCCATTGCATCAATTCCCTTCGAATATGGGGAAAATTTTGATGAATCTGAACTTTGGTGAGCCACTTGCCTCACTGAAGTAGCCGTTGTGCTTGTACTTTGCCTGTGGAAGGATGTCATGAACCTATTGGTGAGCTTCTAAATCCATTCAAAAAATATGGATGGATGGTATACCTTGGTCTAAGTGTGGGAGGAATCTTTTAGTGAAGATGCAACAAGAAGAGCTATATCAATGGGGGTTAATGGTTGGAAACCCAAAAACACCTAAAAAGGGTCGTCGCCAATAGAGCTATGCTGAACATATGGAATACTTTCATTCTATGAAAGGGAGTGTCTACATATTGGGCCATTGTGTAACATCCCCAACCTCGAGATGGGAAATTCCACACCAAATTTCCAAAACTCTGATACTAATAAATTTAATAATAATGTTCTGCACATGAGCATAGTTTTGTAAGAAAACAATAATGATTCATAAACATAATTATGACAGAGATTCCATAACAACAAATCGATAATTACACACACAGTATTTAACACAACACATAAGAGAAACTGATCTTATTATTAAACACCAACTACATGCATACCTTCCACGTTCCTCCAAACCATAGACCACACTGCTCATAGCTCTCAGTAGTGGGTCACACCTAAGCTGGGGCTGAAACTCCACCTAGGCAAGGGAATCCTAAACCAAGCTGAGGTCTCCCAGACAACATAAAAACTTAGATTCAGGTGCCAACCCAAGCTTGCAACCTATGGTCCATCATTCCCCACATGCCTGCCCAACCCTAGGAAGTGTGCCCCTTATTTTCTCAACAATCCTTCGACTGCCCCACCTCCTTTTGGGGCTTCAACAATAGGCTGGACAAGAAGTCTTATATCCCTGTAGCTGAAAATTAGCACCTTGGGAATCAATTCATAGCATTTCTCTCACCTAGAGAGAATGCTCACGGTCCTGACAACCCACTTCTTCAATCACTCACAAGCCTGAAAACCTGCCCCTTCAAGAACACACGTGCCTGAAAACCTGCTTCTTTAGTCCCATTTTTCCCAGAAAATGCTCCAAGGATTTACCAATACATGTATGATTGCATAGTACCGCTGCCAAGTACAGAGGATGGAATCATGAAGGAATGATGATCGAATGATGGGAAAATTTACTAAAATCCCCAAATATATTTGCATGAGACCTTTATGACACATTTCCCCCAAGGAACTCCCTTGTCCCTACTTTAGAAACTTAGGATAGATAAAGTTATATCCATAAAATTGTATCCATACTTTAAACTTTAGGAATATTAATATAATATTCCTTTGGGCTTAAGCTCCCTTAGCTTAGCCCTTTTCCTAGACTCTTAGCCCCTTTTCCCTTTCTTGTGGAGTTTGCCCCCCCATCTCTTTTTGTTTGGTTAGTTTGCAACAGTGATGTATTTTATTAATAATGTGAGTATGACTACAAATTAAAATATAGGCATGCTGGCCTTTTAGCAATCCAGGCTCCTTGACCTAATAATCACACATGCACTCTAGGCTTAAAACATATTTACAAAGGCACTTTGGCCCAAAGTATCCTATCTCACTATCCTATATGTAAATTACAACTGAGACTCAACCTAGGGTATTACATTCCCCTCCAATACCACTTTGTAACATCTCTAGCCTCGAGCTCGGAAATTCCACACCAAATTTCCAAAACTCTAGCACCAATAAATTTAATAATAATGCTCTGCATATGAACATAGTTTTGTAAGAAAACAATACTAATTCATAACATAATTATGACATAGATTCCATAACAAAAAATTGATAATTACAGACACAATATTTAACACAACACATAAAAGACACTTATCTTATGATTAAACACCAACTACGTGCAAACCTTCCACATTCCTCCCATCCATAGAACACACTGCTCATAACTCTCAATAGTGGGTCACCCCCGAGATGGGGCTAAAACTACACCTAGGAAAGGGAATCCTAACCCAGGCTAAGGTCTCCCTGACAACATAAAAACTCATACTCAGTTTCCAACCCAAGACAACAGCCTATGATCCCTCATTCCTCACATGCCTTTCCCACCCCAGGAAGTGTTCTCCTTCTCTGTTCAACAGTCCTTTGACTGCCCCACTTCCCTTCCAGGGCTTCAACAACAGGTCGTACATGAAGTCTTAGAGCCCTATAGCTACAATTTGGCACCTTGCGAATCAATTCCCAACATTTCTCTCACCTGGAGAGAATGGTCATGGGCCTGACAACCTGCTTATTCAATCACTCACAGGTTTGACAACCCACCTCTTCAATAGCACACGAGCCTGACAACCCGCTTCTTCAGTCCCATTTTTCCCAGAAAATGCTCCCAGGCTTGCCCAATACATGTACGACTGCATAGTACCACTGCCAAGTATAGAGGATGAAATCATGAAGGAATGATGATCAAATGATGGGGAAATGTACTAAATTACCCAAATATATTTGCATGTTCCCTTTCTGACACATTTCCCCCAAGGAAATACCTTTTCCATACCTTAGAAACTTAGGATATATAAAGTTATATCCATACTTTAAACTTTAGAAATATTAATATAATATTCCTTTGGGTTATATCCATACTTTAAACTTTAGAAATATTAATATAATATTCCTTTGGGCTTAGGCCCCCTAAGCTTAGCCCTTTTCCTAGACTCTTATTCCCCTTTCCATTTCTAGTGGATTTTATCTCCCCATCTCTTTTTGTTTTGTAGGTATGCAATAATGATGTATTTTATTAATAATATGAGTATATTTACAAATTACAATATAGGCACGCTGGCCTTTTAGCGATCCAGGCTCTCCGGCCTAATAATCACATAGGAAATTTGGCCTCAAAACATATTTACAAAGGCACTCTGGTCCAAAGTATCTTGGCTCACCAGCCTAGATGTACATTACAATTGGGGTTCAACCTGGGGTATTACATTCCTGTCCCCCTTATTTATGCACTGACCTCGATGCACTATATACATGTACATTCAAAATTATTCAAAAAGCTCCATGCCTTTGCTATTGAAGTTTGTTATCTTCTTGGTTCTCTACTTTCCAAGCACCAAATTCATGTATTCATTACATTCCCCTCCCCCTTATTTATGCACTGTCCTCAGTGCATTATAGACAATGTACATCAAAAAATTATTCAAAAAGCTCCATGCCTTTGCTATTGAAGTTTGTTATCTTCTTGGTTCTCTACTTTCCAAGCACCAAATTCATGTATTCATACTACAACTAGAAGTCATTTTCCCTACTCCATAGAGCCACATTAGGCAATGATTCAGCTCACTGTCCCATCTGACACACCCTCATGATTATAGCTACCACACCATAAGCAACCTTGAGTCGCCTTATCCTTGTTGTACTCACCCTTCCACGCTCAGGTATCCCTTCACTGCTACATTGTCCTTCAATGATCCATCTTGCCAAGAATTTCACACACAAGGAGGGCGCCAAATCGTTACCAGAACCCACCAAGGTTCTACATTTATAGGGCTCCAGTGTCTCCAACAATAGTTTTTCTTCCTAAGCATTCCATCTTCAATAAATATTATCTCATCTGTATCACACACACACAATCATTATGAGACAATATTATAAAAAATTCATTTAGAAATTCAAATTTATTTCATAAGGAAATTCAACTTGTTCCCAAAATATCAAAATCTCATAATTTTCTTGGTTGTTGCAACAACATGCATCGGTCTTTATTATTGGTTTATGCAACACCATACTTGAGACCACTTTTTCTACAATGCTTCCATCTTTCATTCAACCAACAAATTATTTATGCTTCCTGTATAATATACCATATACTTGTATTGTAACAATTTCAAAGTTTACAAAGTGATCTTAAAATTGTTTATATTTAACAATTCAATCACAACTAATAATCTATTTATTAACTAGAATGAAATTATCATTCTTTGCATATATATTATCAACATCCAAGGTTTTACTCTGTTCCTATGACGAAGCTTTCTTGTGACTACTTTAACTTGCAACTCTCTTGTTGCATTATCTAACAACTCCCAAAATGTTCTTAACCTCATGAGTTAGTAATAATTGGAGCATTTTAGTTGTTAGCATAATCATGTATATTAGATATCATATATGCATATATTCACCAAAATGCATTCAACAAATACATTCAAGCACAAACAACTCTATCATGCATGAATGCAACTCTACCACTTACACACTATGTATCAGTGCAACTCTCCATGCATATCTATTCAGTGCACCCTTGCATTGATTTCATAATGCCCTTAATCTAAGTCATGCATCTCACCATAGTGGATTGGAAGGTCTAGAAAATGCCTTGACACACCATCCATACACTTCCCCTTGCTTGCACAATCATTTGGATACCTTCCTTTTCGACCCAAACACTACACCAAGAATACAATTCTATGGTGCTCTTTAGTGTTAGCAAAAAGGTTGCAGCCCAAACCTTAACTATAAGTAGGAAGTTTCCTTGGATACTTGTGTGGCACTAAAGCCTTTCCATATCCAACCATTCCATGGCCTCATACATGACTATCTTTATTGGAATTCATTCCTATAACAAGGACATACCCTTTATTGTTTTGGTTATCAACCCATATCCAATATAACATGACATGCTACTATGTCATTTGTATACATTCAAAAGCTAATAGATTTTATAATTATCACATGCCTTCAAACTTTACCACACCTAGTGGTATTTTATTTCCATTAATTCATTGAATTATACAATAATGTCATTTTATAAAATAATTTCCAACTGAGGAAATTCTTATGTAATTCCCTTAAGCAATTATGCAACATAAGTACATAAAATTCATACCTGCATAGCGACTAGTACATGAATTTGATGCTACCTGACTAGATGGTATTAGTGGGAGCTTTCATGTTTCCTTCACCAACCTCTTATGCACATTTAATCTTTCGGTTGCTTTCTTTTATATGGATGAATTCCATATGTAGCAACTTCATTAGCAACCCTTGCAACCATGTAATAAATTTCTTCTTTCCTGACACAACAACCATCATTAACAACATTCATATTCTTATATATAACAATAGACTACTCCTAGTCTTTAACATGTTATATATATTTTTAACAAAAATACATTCACTAATGCATATCTATATGCACTAAGAATGCATCCTTAACATGCTTATAAATGCACATGATTTTTAGCTTTTGTGTGCTAGGTATGAGTGCCCAAATGGTCATCTCATATTTGCTGCTACAACAATTGCAACAACCTCTTTCTTCATGTACAACTGTCCTTGTTGATCCTGGCTATCCTTTAGTATCACTGGATTCCTGTATCTTTTTTGTGCTCTTATTGTAATCATTGCACATGATTGTTTTTGTCTTGAGCACTTTTCCAACCCAACCACTCCTGGACACTTTTACATTTCCAACCAAATACTATGTTGATATTAATCTTCAACATTCCACTATTACCCGGATCCCTCTGATTCAACTCATACATGACTAAATTACATTCCAACCATGCGCTCTAACTAAATTTGGATATTCAACATCAATTTCTTTATTGGACCAAACTGATTCAACCTTTCCTTGAATGAACACATCAACACTTGTAGTTTCTTGAACCATTATTTTCTCCTTTCCTGACGTAATCATTGCACATGATTGTTTTTGTCTTGAGCACTTTTCCAACCCAACCACTCCTGGACACTTTTACATTTCCAACCAAATACTATGTTGATATTAATCTTCAACATTCCACTATTACCCAGATCCCTCTGATTCAACTCATACATGACTAAATTACATTCCAACCATGCGCTCTAACTAAATTTGGATATTCAACATCAATTTCTTTATTGGACCAAACTGATTCAACCTTTCCTTGAATGAACACATCAACACTTGTAGTTTCTTGAACCATTATTTTCTCCTTTCCTGACTCATTTGGTTTCAACTTGACTTACATAGCCAATTTCTAGCATATCGCATTGTTATTTGATATCTTCTTTTCCAGCGTCTTAGAGATTATTAGAAGTAGTTGACACTGCTTTTACTTGCCATCATAGATTCCAGTGGTACTTCCAACCCATGGAATGTCACCCATGGCTCTTTTGCTCTTGAGATTGATTTGTTTTAGGTACCATCTCTTTTGCATTCTATATCAATCATAAAACCATTTTCTTCATCATGGTTCCTTATTGATTTCCATTTAGGAACTTCATTTCCCTATTTATGTTCCACTTGACTTGATATCTCCATGCTACTTGGGGATTACCTTTAGCACTTTTGGAATGAATCAACAATTCTCTTCATTATTTTCACAGTTCTTGAGTGCTGCAATAGACTCAAATAACTCTGAATCCACCTAGTGGTACCCTTTTCCACTATCTTTTAGTTAATCTTGAACTTTATCCAATTCTAGAATGCTCTAAGATTTATGTAATGCCTTCCCTAGAAGTATGGTTACATACCTTTAGAACCAATCTGCACCTAGTATATTGATTTATACATCTGCTGACACTTTTTAGCATACATGCTCTTCATTACTTAAGCCCTTAAGTTATAACATTCACACCATGTTTCCACTGCAATACTCTGATGACAATAATGGAGGTATAACCCCCACAATTGTATGATTAATCCTTACAGGTGTTTCCCTTGTCTCCATATATACACCAGGTCCCTTTTTATCAGAACACTAACACCTGAAATTATCATTCCTTTTTGAACAGTTCTGCCTACAAAGTAATTCCTTATATGTACCTTGGTATCCTCCAGAGTGAATGGACCTTCACTATTTCATCCACTAAATGATCTACTCTTACACTCATATTCCACTGAGTAGTATAATGAACATGACTTTATTTCTTGTAGTGGATTCCCAAGCCTTCATGGTTGCACCTAAACTCATACCTTATCATTCTTCATTATTGACCTTTGATCATGTTGTGAGAGATTCTAGTCATAACACTCTTTCCTTGAGTACCCCTGCTTATCTTTAACCAAATTTCAACCCTCTCACATGTTATGAAAAACCATCTCTCCACACTTCCATGGTCGTACTAGTTCCATGCATGCCCATTACTCATGCTTTATCATGAAACATATATGATCTCTCTCTTACTCAACATCCCCAATTGGTATGCATATTTGTCATCTTGAAGTCTTTTTCGAAATCATAATTCCATTGAAAGTCTTCTATATTACCCACTGAGTATAGACATCTTCATCTGGTAGCTTCCACAAACAATCATTCCACATTTTGAAGAACTGACCCTTCCTTGTTCCTCATACCTGAAGATACCACATTGTTTAATACAATTTGCTCTGTTTTATCATTAACCCTAATCTCTTCTTGCAACACATTTATTATATAAAATAACAATTCTAAAAATTATGGTTAAAAAAACATACAACCACAATATACAATTATGGTACATATGCACACTTTTTCCCCTTTATGGTCACCATAATATTATTTATGAATTCCTATGAATTATGTTGCTTATCTCACAATTCTGGGAGATTACATGGACTCCTCTATCCAATACCCTTCCAATGATTGCTTTCTTTCTCAATTCTAATTTTTGAGCAGAAAGTTATAGTCATTTGATTATTACCCCCCAAAAACACTCCAACTAGGTGCAATTCTTAACCGTGCTTAAGCATCCTTGTACCTTCTCCTTTGGAATTTTGACAGGATCTCAAACATGTTCCCTCATGACCATATTTTGGACATTCTAGCCAAGTTTCACCCTCATTTGAGCTCCAGGCCCTCTTATACATTTTTATGTGGCCATATTTCTATTTGGAATCCATGAATGTCTTCTATGGCTTTATATTTTTTCATAGAGTGCTCTTGTGCCCTGATCCAATTCCAGAGCAGGGAGTTATGGCCCTTTGAAGTTAACTGGGGCTTAAAATTTACTCCCCAATGTTTGGGGTGTAAATCCCTCATTCTAATTCCATTTGATGAATGGCTTACACCGTTAAAAATGTCTCTCTGAGATCTATTATTTTAGATGCAAAAACTATGTGTCCTAGAAGGACAAACAATTTCTAATTTGACCTCTCAAAAATACCATTTAGGCCTCCGAAAAAGCCTACAAGTTGAAATCCTGGAAAACACCATAATTTTCTAGAAAAATTCATCATTTTTTTGAGAATTTAGCTGACTGGGATGCTGACGTGGCCACCTGAGTCCATATGGTTCCCTGAGGTGGCGCCATGTTAGCTCCTTCACACACTTGACCTTGCCTTGTCAACTCCCTCTACCTTTGTTTACCTCCTTTATTTCTTGGTGTGCACAAAACTAGAATTTAGCTGACTAGGATGATGACATGGCCACCTTAGTCCATATGGTTCCCTAAGGTGGTGCCATGTTAGCTCCTTCACACACTTGGCCTTTCCCTATCAACTCGCTCTACCTTTGTTTACCTCCTTTATTTCTTGGCGTGCACAAAACTATATATATATATATATATAGTACCACAAGCCTTGGTTTCCTTCGTGGCACAATTTTATTGGGTCACGGTGATGGGAGGGTCCCATCCCACACCCATTCTCCATGTGTGCACAAATTTGTATGCCCAATGATCTAACACTCATGGTGCAGAGGGTGTAGACGACGATCGACGACCCTTGTTGCATTGTGCCCCCCCGACTTGCCGACTGTTAACCGAGGGGGGGAGGCGACAAAACAATTAACCACAATTAAGACTGTGGTGATGTGTTTCACATCCGCATATTGTGCCCTCCTGACTTGTGGTTAAAATAACCACCCTAGACCCCCCCACAATTAATGTGGAGTTGCCATGTGTCGTAGATTCAGGGTTTTGCTGGGTAGGAAGGAGTTGACTCCATTGAGAAAACTCACATTCCACCTCTATTACCAAGCCACAATGTACCTACCATCTCGGTGATACATACCTGAAACATACCCTCCATGTCAAGCAGACGTCATGGTACGAAAAATTTCCCAAATTTTTCCAATTTCGTCTATTTTCAAAATTTTCCAATTATGCCCAAAATGCCTAATTCGCAATTATCTTTTATCGACCACCATTTAAGCTTTGTGTGTAGTTAAATATGACCAATTCTTGCCATGTGTGTACCAAATTAACATTGGCACATGAAATTTGACCCCTTTCCTGTCGAATTCCTCCAGAGTTCCACCACCAAAATTGGGAATTTTGTTCAATTTCACCCAATTTCACCAAGGCACATTGCAAACATGAAGTTTGTCCAAATTCACTCCAATAAAATCTAATTCAACCTCTGGAGAAAACAATTTCTTGCGTGCATAGTCGGTCAACATTCCTGGCATGAATTTTTCTTCAATTCTTTTACGAATTGGGGAATTTTATTTAACCAATTTCGCTTAATCTGTCGTGGATTTACTGCAACCTCAAATTCAACCAATCCCAAGTTTGAATTTTCTTAGACAAGGATTATAAATTGGGAATATCTAATCCTTGGACCAAATTTCTCAAATTCCCCATGAATTTAACAACAAAAATTGGGGCTTTTGCCCAATTTCACCCAACTTCTTCCTGTTTCGCCATGGATGCACTATAACTCGAAATTCAACCATCTACAGTCCCAATTTTTTGCAATTTAAAGATTGAAAACTGATTGTTTCTCACTCCTGAGTTCAAATCTTCCAAATTCCTTGTGAAAATTTCCCAATTTCCCAATAATAATTTTAGCATACAAGTTATAGACCTCCTCTGCAACTACGTTTTTGCAAATTTCAGCTCTGCGCTATGTTAATTGGCCCATGCAGGCTCAGTGTTGAAAACTGGAGCTATGATACCACTTTGTACCATCCCCAACGCTGAGATGGGCAATTCCACACAATTTCCAAAACTCTAATACCAATAAATTTAATAATAATGTTCTGCACATGAACAGAGTTTTGCAAGCAAATGTTAATGATTCATAAACATAATTATGACAAAGATTCCATAATGAAAAATAGATAATTACACACAATTTTTTTAACACAACACATAAGAGACAATTATCTTATGATTAAACACCAATTACGTGTAGAACTCCCACGTTCCTCCCAGCCATAGACTGTATTTCTCATAGCTCTCAACAATGGGTCACCCCCAGTTGGGGCTGAAAATCCACCAAGGAAAGGGAATCCTAACTTAGGCTAAGGTCTCCTAGACAGTATAAAAACTCAAACTCAGGTGCCAACCCAAGTCAAAAACCTATGGTCCCTCATTCCCACATGCCTTTCCCACCCTAAGAAGTGTGCCCCTTCTCTGCTCAATAGTCCTTCGACAACCCCACTTCCCTTCTGGGGCTTTGACAACAAGCCGAACATAAAGTCTTAGAGCCCTGTAGCTGCAACTTAACACCTTGGGAATCAATTCCCAACATTTGTCTCACCTAGAGAGAATTTTCATGGGCTTGAAAACCTGCTTCTTCAATCATTCATGGGTTTGAAAACTCGTCTCTTCAACAACACATGGGCCTAACAACCCGCTTCTTCAATCCCATTTTTACCAGAAAATGCTCCTAGGCTTGACCAATATAGGTACGATGGAATAGTACCACTACCAAGTCCAGAGGATGGAATCATGAAGGAATGATGATCGAATGATGGGAAAATGTACCAAATTCCCCAAATATATTTTCATGTGCCCTTTATGACACATTTCCCCCAAGGAAATCCCTTGTCCCTACTTTATAAACTCATGATATATAAATTTATATTCATAAAGTTGTATCCATACTTTAAACTTTAGGAATATTAATATAATATTCCTTTGGGCTTAAGCCCTCTTAGCTTAGTCCTTTCCTGGACTCTTAGCCCCCTTTCCCTTTCTAGTGGAGTTTATCCCTCCATCTCTTTTTTTTTGGTTGGTCTACAACAATGATGCATTTTATTAATAATATGAGTATGATTACAAATTACAATATAGGCACACTGGCCTTTTAACAATCCAAGCTCCTCAACCTAACAATCACATATGCACTCTGGCCTTAAAACATTATTACAAAGGCACTCTAGCCCAAAGTATCCTGGCTCACCAGTCTATATGTACATTAAAAATGGGGCTCAACCTGAGGTATTACATATTGGGTAAGGGATCACTGAGCACCAAGTTAATGGAATGTAGGACATGGTCGTGCATAGGCACCCCCGTAGGTGAAGCATAAGTATCCTCGTGCTCCTCTACATTCTTGTCGACCTACTTTTGCTGGATAAAAGGTCTTAAGTTGAGGCTGTAGTGGTCGTAGTGACCTTCTATTCACCTTCTGACTGGATCATGAAGAGGGAAATTTTTTTGTCCTAAGAGATTACTTTCTGGCAATGTTTTGCAGAGATCAAAGAAGTGGTAGTAGGCGAATCTGCCTCCGACACCCTATAGAGCTAACCTCCCATAGTAACAATGACACTATAGTGTTGAGACTCACAAATAGCATGACGTTTCCACATATATGGTTTTCCTAAAATAACATCACATACTTCAAGTGGGGAAACATACATAGTACTTCTTCCTTGAAGGGCTTTATGCCGTAGGACAAACAACACTGCCGACTGACGTAGATGTCTCATCCATGGCTCAACCATCTGATGGTGAATGGTTGAGGGTGTGACATCATTGGAAGCTTCAATCTCTTAACAACCTTGGCTGAGATCAAGTTCTTTTGACTCCCTCTATCAACAATGAAATGCAGTGGGGTCCCCTTTACCCACATCTACAAGTGGAAGAGTTTCTCCCTCTCCTCATGCTCCTCTGGTTCTTCTGGTTATATTGTTGTGGCTACGATGGTTGTAGTGGGTTATACATTGATGATCCATTTCCATTTATTGTGTTGTTAATTAGAGTTAGAGTCAGGTTTTGATTCTTTTGCTTTGAGCTCGAACGCTAATGACTATTTTGAGTGACATTCATCGATGTTGTGCTAGTGGATTTTGTGGAACTCACACCACTTTCTGGTGTCCTTTGACTTTCCATCACCCTTCTTAGATGGAATATCAAAATTATTTTCTTGAGATTGAATATCCTTTATTTTTCCTTCGTTCTATGAGTTAGGGTTTCCTTTACCATGCTTTTGTTGTGGAATATTTGCAAACATGAACTCCCTCTTACTCCGCTACTTGAATTTTTGCTCGATTTTGATTGCATATCGATAAGTAGCTTCTAGTGAGGATATGTCCAATAAATCCATCTTTTTTCCCATGTACCTATGTAGACCATTGCGGTACTTCAAAACAAGGTGCTGCTCTGAGTCTTTGATACTCATCTTTGAGTGCAAGGTATCAAAGATGTTAGTGTACTCCGACACCATCTAGTCTATTTTCTGACGTAGAGTCATCCATATCATGTACTGGTCATCATAGTTTATGTCAGGGTAGAAATCCTCCTTGAGGGAATCTACAAAGGCCGCCCAAGTGGGTTCTCTCCCGAATGGCGTAGATTCATCCGTGGTGTACCTCTCCCAGTAACCTTCCCACCAAGCTCATACATGGGGATTGTATTTAAGGAAAATGAAGGTGATATTTTCGCTTTCAGAATTTTTTTGAACATAGTAATAACCTTTTAGAAGATTCAACCATTTTTATAGAGTAGCTACATCTACCTGGTGTAACACACCCAACCACCAGCAAGATGTCCATGTTACGTCAAATCACATTTCTTGAACCAATTTCGAATTCTGATAACAATTAACTAATAAAGAAGCATGAAATAAATGAAATAACCGTACATGAAATAATCAATATTCATGCTAGACTTAAAAAGAGATCTTAGACCTACCATGCACAACAATAACCAACAATAACACACATTATACATATATATCCCATAGATAATAATTAATACACAACTCAAATAAATATACAAGCAAGGGAAACCATGAAAGAGAGCACTTATCTTAAACAAAACCAATAAAATCTAGTTGCAGACCAAGGAATTTTGGCCCAACCTTAGACGTTGCTGTTCCAAGTCTCAACAGAAGGTGACCCTTGAGCTAGGGATATGAATCCACAAGGACAAGTTCCAGAGCGACACTAATATTTTGAAACTAGTCAACACTCAATCTCTCACAGGTTTCTCAACACAAAAAAATCCAAATTACACCAACTCTCTTCTCTCTAGCCCGCACCACCCAAAGACAATGAACTCCCTTCACTGCCACACAGTCCCTCAGGCTATCCACTTCTTTCCAGGGATTCAATGCATCTAGTCAAGAATATCCATGCTGGGACTCTCAAGATTTACAACTGTGAACAAAGTTTAGCACATGCCAATGCATCTTAGGTATGGAAGCACTAATTCATGGCTGGAATACACCAATAATTACTACAACCAATACACAATGGCTTCTTTCCTCAACAATTTGTCCCCATGTCTCAACCAAGAATAAGAATGAATGATTGAATGAACCAAAATGATAGATTGAAAGAGTGAATTAAGAAGAACCCCCAAACAACCCACAAGAGGAGTTTATATAATTACATGAAATCAAGAACCACATGGCCTCCCCCCAAAGAAGCTCAAGTAACCACTTTTCTCAATTAAAACCAAGATGGGTAAATAAAATATAATAAAAATACTTATCCCCTTTATCCCCCTCTCTTGTGGAATCATAGCCCCCTATAACTCTTGTCCAAGTCTGTCTTGCAGCCATTAATGTATTTTAATATTAATAATGATCAAAACATTACATTTCCTAGGCACTATGGCCTCTTTTAATTGTTTGGGCGCTCCGACCTTTCATCAAATAAACAAAATAAATTAATAATCCCGGGACTCAAAATCAGGGTATTACATTCCCCTCCATCTTATTTTGGCACTGTCCTTAGTGCACATACAAAATTTAAATCAAAATTTCAAAATTCTTAAAAAAATCATGGGTACTATGCTCACATGGCATGTTCATGCTCCCAAGTAGCATATTCAGGACCATAGCAGGTCCACTAAAATTTTACAATTTCTATGACTCAATTCCAAAGCATTTCAATTTTTCTATCCAATATGTGCACTGGATAGACCTAAAAGTCTCCTTCTAGCTCCACCTGGATCAAATTCCAATAAATAACATGGTTAGTATCATGTACATACTTTTTCAGCAAAGAGACATGAAACACACTATGCACATTCATGGAAGCAGGCAATGCAAGCATGCATGCAACTAGCCCTATTCTATCCAATATCTTAAATGGACCACATAATCTGGTTGCTATATTTGTACAACTTCCCATCTTCAATGAATTCTTCTCGGGCTTCACTTTCAAAAGCACATGCTCTCCCACTTCAAATTCTCTAGATGTCCTATTCTTATCTTCATAACTATTCTATCTATCTTGTTTTGCTTTCAAATTTAGCTTGATTTTAACCATCTGGTCTTCCATATCCTTGAGCAATTCAATCCCAAGTACTACTTTGTTTGCTAGGTTGTCCAAACTCAGTGGAGCATTGGATTTAATACCATACAAAGCTTCAAATGGGCTCATCTTCAATGAAGCTTGATACCCATTATTATAGGAAAATTCAACCAAATGCAAGTAATATTCCCACTTAGATGGATTATCCATCACATACATTCTCAACATGTCCTCAATCACTTGGTTGACCTTCTCTATCTACCCATTTGACTGTGGATGGTATGCTGTGCTAAATTTCAAATTTGTACCAAATCCTCTAAATAATACTCTCCAAAAATTTGAAGTAAACTTTGTGTCTCTATCTGAAACAATTGCCTTCAGTATCCCATGCAACATAGTGATTTCCCTCATGTAAATTTTTGCAATATTAGATGTTGTATGAGTCATCTTAATAGGAACAAAATGAGTAGTCTTTGTCAATTTATCAAC
Source organism: Picea abies (assembly GCA_900067695.1). Taxonomy (NCBI): domain Eukaryota; kingdom Viridiplantae; phylum Streptophyta; class Pinopsida; order Pinales; family Pinaceae; genus Picea; species Picea abies. Next base: position 18,467 of record CBVK0101516098.1, read on the forward strand.
CACTACCATTACTAAATCATGTTGCCTTGGTGTCTTGGGAAACTTAGTAATAAATTCAATGGTTAACACTTCCCATTTATTCTCTGAAATTGGCAATGGGTATAGCAACCCCATTGGGTGTCTATGCTCAACCTCCACTCTCTAACATTCCATACATCTGACAATGTAATCAACAACATCATTCTTCATTCATGGACAAAATAATTGGCTTCTTACTACTGCAATTTTTTTCTGGTTACCGGGATGTCCGACATATGGAACATCATGCATTTCTTTTAATACCAAATTCCTAAGTTTTTCGGAACTAGGAACATAAATTCTATTCTTATGCATAAGTAATCCATCTTCCTTAATCTCATACTCTTTAATTTTCTGTTGTACATTTTCCTGCTATAAAATTTCTTTTACCTGTAGGTAATGGTGGTCTGTAACAATAACATCTAAATTTTTTCTCTTTAAATCTGACTGATGCATACTAATGGCTGTAGCATACATGAGATGTACTCTTCTGTTGAGTGAATCAACACATTTATTTTCTTTTCCTTTGATATGCATGATGTCAAAGTCATACTCACTTAAAATTTTCAGCCATCTTATCTGCCCGACATTCAAAGTTGGTTGTTCAAAAAGATATTTCAGACCACTATGGTCTGTCCTTAGTTCAAATCTCTTTCCCATGAGATAATGCCTCCACTTCTTCAATGCATGTACTATTCTAGCAAGATCCAAATCACGTGTGTCATAATTCCTCTCATGTTTTTTAAGCTTTCTGGACTCATAACTAATGACATGACCATTTTGAATGAGGACTCCACCAAGTCCTTCCTTGTATGCATCTGTACATATCACAAAATTCTCATTTGGGTCAACAATATTTAAAATAGGTGCACTAGTAAGTAATTCCTTTAACAAATTAAAATTCTCTTCACACTTTGATTTCCATTCAAATTTAATTCTCTTCTTTTGCGAAGAAGTGATGGGATGAGCAATTTTAGAGAATAATTCTATAAATATCATGTAGTAACCAACTAATCCAATGAAAGATTTGATTTCTGAAACATTCCTAGGTGTTACCCATCCACTAAATATTCTCTGGATCCACTGCTATACCTTCTTTTGAAATAATGTGCCCCAAATAATGCATTTGTTCTTGGTAAAATGAACACTTACTAAGCTTGGCATAAAGCTGATTTCCCCTCAACACTTGCAACACCAACCTCAAGTGATGTTCGTTCTCTTCCTCGAACTTACAATAGACAAGTATGTCATCCAAGAACACAATGACAAACTTATCCAGACAATTTCTGAATATGCCATTCATTAAGCACATAAAGACAATTGGTTCATTGGTTAGTCAAAATGGCACCACTACAAATTCATAAAGTCCATGCCTGGTTCTAAAGGCTATCTTACTCATGATGTATGCTTCCTTGATTCTTACTTGATGGTAGCCTGATCTCAAGTCTATTTTTGAAAATATATTTGCTTCTCTTAGATGATCAAAGAGGTCTTCAATTTTGGGTAGAGGGTATTTGTTCTTCATAGTGGCTTTATTCAGCTGTCTGAAGTCAATACCCAACCTCAATGTTCCATCCTTCTTTTTGACAAATAGTACTTGTGCTCCGCAAGGTGAAACACTTGGATGTGTGTACCCTTTCTTCAACAATTCGTCCAACTGTATTTGTAATTATTTTAATTCTAGTGTACTCATTCTGTAAGGAGTTTTTGATATTAGGGAAGATCCTGGTACTAAATCAATAGAGAAATATATTTTCCGCTTTGGTGACTATCCTAGTATTTCTTCAAATACATCTTTGAACTCTTGCAATACTAAAAAATATTCAAGGCTTGGCCCTTTTTTATTTTCTGTATCCTCCACATGAGTTGCATAGAATTAACATCCTTTTCTAAAACATCTCTTCAACTATAAGGATGAAAACTCCCTGATAGAAATGGGTCTTGAAATTCCTTTCACAATGCTTTGCTTTCCTTCTTCATCAAGACATGTAAATGTTTTGTTATGACAATCTTGGATATCATGATGCTTGTCCAACCTATCCATTCCAATCAGGATAACATAAGATCTTAATGGGATGATATTCATATCAACATCGGTACTCACTCCATTCAGATTTATTGGACAACTTATAATAGTCTCATTAATCCTTCTTTTGGTTTCAGTTGCTAGCTAAACCAAACTTGATTTTTCAAGCTTACTTTTTTTCCAAATGTAATTTATCCACTATTTTAGGATCAATGTAACAATGGATTGCTCCTGAATCAATTAAAATAGCAACATGCTGATTAATGATCTTACCTTCCACTTCAATCATATTGGATTTATACTCTTCTCGTCGATCTTCTAAGGATGCATATATTCTTGGAATGTTTCTGCCCATGTCTTCTACTGTTGTAGCCTCTTGGATGTTGTGTGTGGTCTTCATTTTGTCTTCTCGATGAGGGAAATCCTTGTACATGTGATGTTCTTTGCATCCCCAACATTTGATTGGTGGTATTCCTCTTTTTCCCAAGTAGTCTTCTCTCTTGGATTCATCCTTAGTGGTCTAATCTTGCTGATTTTTATTTAGGCTATTGCCGTTGAAAGGAGGTTTGAATCCCTTCCTCCTCTGATCATATTTCTCCTTCTTCTTATCCTACCAATATTTCTACAAAGATTATCTGCCCATGCCTTAATCATACAAGTACTTAGCCTTCCTAATGGTCTTTGTCAAAGTTCTTGGCTCATCATATTGAATTTTCTCTTTATAAAATGATGGAAGTCGACTCAAAAACCTCTATATCTTCGCCTTCTCATCCTTGATAAACCCCACATACTTCAACAATCCCAAGAAATTCTTTTCATATTTTGCCATGTTCATGCTTCCCAACTCGAGTTCAAATAACTCTTGTATTTTCTTGTCATATAAGTGATTTGAAAGGTACCCCTTCTGAAAATATCTCTTGAACTGCTTCCAAGTGATCCTTCTCTCATTAATGTGTTCAACTTTCTTTAACTGATCCCACAACATAGGATCTTTTCCATGCAAATGGTATGTGGGAATTCTGGATTCTAGTTTAGATGAGTAGTTATGCAACTGAAAATAATTCCTGAATCCAAGCAATTGGGATTCAACATCATCTTCCCTTTCTCTTTCACCATCAAAGGATGGTGGCCTAAGCTTCATCAAATCTCCTTGCAAACTATCCAAATCATGTCTTCTTCTTTGGTGCCTAACGAGAGACACTTCTAGAGAACTTATGGAGTCTTCACATGCATACAATTTACTTGTTGAGTAAGGAGGTGAGTAATGTCTATGAGTTATACTGACACTTATTGAATGACTAGTTCTTCTGTAGTGATCTATTCTTTCATGATATCTATCTCTTCCTCGTGTCTTGAGTTTGATCCATTCTTTACTTGCCTATGGAATTGATTTAGGCTTTGCATCACTTGAGCATTTATTTGATTTTGTTCTCTCATCAGTTTATCATTTTTTTCTTCGTAACTCTGCACTTCTATTCTCAAGCTTCTCATAATCTCAATTAATGTTTCTGGCTCTGCTTAGCTCCTGTGCCCATTTGATTTTGTCTCTGCATTACCAACACTGATATTTTGACCTTTGGATTCTCTCTCATGAATGAAGGCACCCTCTCCTTCCTACATGTTCCAAATCTACATTCTTAGTTTGAAATTATATGTTTATATCTCTTAATTCTACAAAATCTACAAGCAACCATTTTTGTTAGAATTATGTAAATTATAAAAAATTGTCAATTAATGCCATAGGTCCTTTTTTTGCTCAACTCATGAAGAATTATACCATAATTATCTAAACTATAATTATTCCAGGTTATTCTCATATGAATTATATTTCCAATGACTATACTCATGTCTCATTATGATCTATGAGCTGAAAGTTTTGGCTTCCTGAAAAAATCATTTTCATCCCATTTGTGCATTTTCTCCACTGGTGTAATTTTATTGAAACACCAATTTCTGTCAACTGCAGAAGAAAACATGTCAGGAACTAGAGAAAATTTTGTAAGAGACATAGATAAAAAGAATGGTATATAATTTGTAAGAACTCTCATATTTTCCATATGATGCTCTAGTCAACAACTGCAACAATCTGGAAATGACAACTTCATCCTTTTTCACCCTTTTTTCCAGACTTGGAAATTTTAGCAAACCTGGCTATCTCTCAATCTGTGCACTTTTGGAAATATTTCACTAAACCAAATTTGTTTATATTGATGAGTATATAAAATGTTGAGTAAATAAAAATTTATGATTTTGTGATTTGGGGTCACTTTTCCTCTAAAAATCTAAACAATCCCCCAAAAGTGGCCCAAAATAGTGAATTTTGGCCTATTTCAGCATCCCCATTCCAATCCCCATAGAATTTATTCGGTTCCTTCATGGGTTATTTCCATGTATTCTTTCTGAACTCTCTCCAAGAATTTCATCTTAATCTGGATCTCTGCCAATGATCGGGACCCAAATCTTTAAAAACCACTATTTTGCAATTTAGAGCAGAAATAGGAAATCACCCTATCTAACACTTTTGTAGATCTCCTATGTTCTGGATTTAGGAGCGGAACGAATTGAATAAAAAACTAAATAGAATAAACATAAATATATGAAGAATAACACAAATATCCAGTGAACAATATCTTCTATTAAATAATGAAATAGGATGAAACTGTAAAACTGCAGAACTGAAACACTTGCTTGAATGGTGGTAGCTATTTTTGAGAAGAGATGTGGCTGCTACGCACATACTTATGAGAAGAATGGATTACAATGAGGCTCCAGAGGCCTTTTTGATATTACTCATAAATTACAAAGCCCTAGACATCCCAAAACCTAACCCTAGAAGGTGAAACGCCAAAAGTCGTGTGGGCCCTATGGGTAAGTTGGTGTAATTTGGTACATCAACTTCCAAGGGTCGTAAATTTTTCATACGAACTTCGTTTTAGGTGCGTGATATCCTGTTGGAAAGGTATTTCAAAGAAATACACATTCGACCCTCAAAATTTGACTCTGTCTACAATTTGACTGTGGCGAGCCAAAAAAACAATGTTTAGGGCCCCAAAATGACCCTGGAAGTACAACAAGATGCGCTGACATGAAAAAATACAAAATAAGCCAGTTGTATTAGGTGAGAGACCACCTGTATCCACCTGGAGGATGTGTGGGGCTTCAGAAAACCCCAAAAGTGTGGAACCCACAATTACAAAGCAGTACAAAAGAGCATGCTGAACAAAAAATGGACATGAGGAGCCAATTGGAATAGGTGGGTGGCCACCCATATACACCTGGATCAATCCTCCCCCTTTAGGAAGCAATGGTATCCATTGCGTTGAGTTCCCCCATCAGGTGGGGAAAATTCTGTTGGATTTGGACCTAGGTGAGCCACTTACCTTGGTGTAGGAGTTTCCCTGCCTTGACAACCCGATAAAGTTGGATCCACTGCTGGCGAGTTCCCTTGACCTGTGTGTCCACTATCTTATCAGTGGATGCTTGTTCCATGCAGTCAAGTTTGAGCTCTGTTGGTGTTAGTTGTTCTGCAATCTCTAAGGTGTCCAATAATGGGGGAAAACATGGCCGAAGGAGGTCCACATTGAATACTGGATCCAGACCAAGGAAGGGTGGAGTGTTGAGCTCAAAATCATTGCTACCCACAACCTTGGTGATAGTTTAAGGCCCATAACGAAGTATGGGAAGCTTCCAATGGGGCCCGATGAGACGCTCCTTCTGCAAATGTAACCATACTTTGTCGCCAACCTAAAATTGGTGTGGTAGCCTGTTGGCCCTTGACCAAGTTTTGGAGTTTCTTGGTCATGTTGACCTATTTTGGGACCTCGATAGCCTGTCGAAGGAGGAGCGCAAGACGAAGTAGAGATCACGGGATATTGGCCCACTTTTGGATAATTTTTGGGTTTTTGGGAATATGTAATGGGAATGGGATGTCGGACCATGGGTTTACCCATGTGTAGGCCTATTTCATAATATATATATATATATATATATATATAGATGTTTAGGCCATATAGGGGAGTAGTTGAAGTTGCATGAGATATCTATGTGATGTAGGCTAAGTGCCAAGAATTGGATCTGTGTGATCAAGGATTTGTGCATTCAGTGTAAGACTTGTAGAGATGAGTTCAAGTCCTTGTGTGAGACTATAGACGACTTAGTGCTGTAATGCAAGGAAGAAGGATCTAGCGAGCTGCACAAATCTTCTGTCCTGTGCGGAGTAAGGGCTTTGAGGCTCTGTTATTGTAATCAATTGACTGAAGACAATAAAGAAGAAGAGTTGGTGGACATAGCCACAGGAGAGGGGTGAACCACGTAAACACTGTGTTGTCTTGCTTTGTGCTTGTCTTAATGTGTTTATGTTTTCTTTTTCTAAGTGCTTTAGATGATTAGATAGATCTTCTTATGCTTAGTGCTAATGATAGGTAGAATGATAGATATGATATACATGAATATGCTCAATGCTTGATCTACTAGATCTAACCTATTTACTTATGATAAGTGCTTAAATACATTAGATCAGTGTTAATGCTGCAAAGTTCTGTCTTATAAGCGAAGTGGTTATTGACTGTATACTAAGGAAATGATGGTGCTAAGTGATTTATTAAGTAGTATAATCACAAATCTGTGTCCCAGCTAAGGTTGCAAACACTTGAGTCCTGCAACCACCCCTGCCTCTACCTCGAATGAGACTTCATCTGCTTCGCAGGTGTTGCTGAAAGGGCCGGTAGTTAGGGTTTTTTTGGTGCGCTATTGTAGCGTTGAACCCTGGGTTTGCCCCTGTGCCAACAAATGGCTCCATTGCTAGGACCTAAAACTGTGATTGTTGGGAACCAAGAAAGAAGAAGCTCTGTGAAAAGATTCATCCAGAAATTGTGGAAGCTATGTGCGTAGATCTGTGCCTTGGTGCACAGTGTTATACTTGATCTATAAAGCTCAGTGTTGAAAAAAAAGAGGTCAGATCTAAAAAAAAGAAGCCCGATCTGAAGAAAAGAGGTTGGATCTGAAGGAAAGAAGCAAGATCTGAAAGCTTTGTGCTATAAGAAAGGTAAAAGTGAAAATTTCCGATTAAAAGAGGTAAGATCTACAAGCTCTGTGCTCTGATAAAGGTAAGAATAGTTAAAAGTTTTAGATCTGAAAGATTTGTGCTCTGTAGAAGTAAGATAAGTGGAAATTTTTTGTTTCTAGAGTATGGAACTAGGTATGTTTAATAGATTCTATCCTAGTTTGAAAGCTAGGGAATTAATAGATGAAAGAAGGAAAGAATATCAACAATGCACAGTGACTTTGTTAAAAGAAGATAAGAATCAGAATGGAAAATGAACTACCGAGATGAAGTTCACTCGAAAGAAGGCAAGGAAACAAAGTAAGAAGAGATCTAAGTTGCAAAAGGTTCCAGAGGGAACTTTGCAGAGAGAAAATTTGTAGAATTGGAGCTTCACTGAGATATTAGAACAACGACATAAGGCACTTCGCCATGACGAAGCAATATAGCCGTTGTGGCTGATATATCCATTTGACTACTGATCCAAACGGATCGAAAAGAATTTATAGCTCGACACCAAACCGTTAGACCATGCCATAATGGATCAAATAAGAGTTAATGGAGGCTCATAACCGTTGCAAGTGAACCATTTCCAAGTTGGCTACTTATCCCGTCGTGGCATGCATGGAGAACACTTTTTCTAACTGAGAATTCGAAGCCCATAGACTAAGTGAATTGTCTACAGTGATCATTTCACCCTTGCTGTTATTCTAGTGCTGTGTCTAAGACCATCATGACCCCGATAATTTTAATCCCGAGCGCGTATGGCTGATGAGCTCACAGCAATTGAAGAATCAGTAACGAAATTTCTCCTCGAATTGATTACAGAGAGAGTCATGATGGAAAGAGGAGTGTCTATAGGTATACAAGCATCGTTGATGAGAGGAATGCCGACCTCTCCATCCACTACTCGAGTCGGTCCATCCCGACCATTTGATGAGAAGCGAACTAAAGATAGGGATGATCTCGCAAATGCTAAGATGATTCCAAGCATTCTACCCACCTACCTACCACCTCTGAGCGGTGCAATCAATCGAGACAGTGTGCCTAGAGAGTTTGAGTATGCTTTGGTCACTGCATACCTCCCGAAAGGGATACGCGCAGTGCGCATAGAACATGATAAGATCACATCGTTGAAGTTTAGTGACTTCAACCTCGGCGACATAAAGGTATACAACATGGTCGCCCCAAACAAGTATCTGACGAGAACCAAGCGAAAGAACTCGAAGATCATCCCCCAGTCATGGACCATGAACCTCGCGTAGTCCACACTGCTCAATGTCATGAAGATTCCTCACTTTGGTAGGCACCAAGAAGTGAACACATGTGTCAAGTTGCTACTGTCCTGCTACCATGGTGGATATTTGTGGTTGAATCGCTGTATCACAATGGATCCGACATTGATCAATTGAATCATAGCGCTGAGCATGCAAGGCCCTGACCCACAATATTTCTACCCTGGAAAGACCACAGATTGCGCCCTGGCGTAGAAGATTAAAGAAACCTACGGAGACGTCAAGAAGGGCACGCGAGGCTACAAGATCACTTCTATCCAAAGTGGTGTAGTGCGCTTATCCTACCAATTGATTGTAGGAAAGTTGGTGAAAAATAATCTACCCACCCAAGTCACGGGGTTTGTAGTCAACCTCGTAGGGAAGTGCGCAGAAGGAATTTAAATGAATTGGTCAAAGTACCTTGTAAGCCATCTAGAACTAGAGTGCAGGGAAGTGAAATACCAAGGATATGAGTTCCACTTCAGCTGGCTTCTCATCTTGATCACTTTTATTGCATGGGATATGCCGAAAGGTGAGACCTTCTCGGACATCGAGAAGTTTGAACCATTGGCCGCGAAGTTCAGTACACTATGGTACTCCAGTGACATGAACAAGCAGTGGCAATCAAATGCCATCTTCCACACCTATTACAACCAGCTGAAGAGCACTATCCAATCTAAGCCTTGTATAACCCCTAACACTCTCCACAGGTTCAGGCCCTTGATGAAATTCAGCGCGGACCACCATTTCATCTATATCATAGCATGTGTTGATGAGCATAAACAACAGCTGCAATCATACTACAAGCTGACGGAGGAAGAATTAGAAGATATTACTAAGGAGTGGTCAACAAACCTCCTCATCCTAGGAGACCCCATGAATCTATCTGATATTGATAGTCCAGAAGAAGTGCATGATACACTTGGACTGAGAAAGAACAAGAAAAATGAAGAAGCTCAAGATGTAAGCAGTACCTTAACGAAGACTGCTTCTGTCTCACCTGAGCAAGGAGGTGATGGTGAAGAGATAGATGGCACAAAAGTGGAACAAAAGAAAGGTGAGGTTACACCGCCTAGAGATGAGGAGGACCCCTCAAAGAAAAGGAAGATTTCCCCTCTGAAACCTTCTTCAAGAAAGAAATCAAAAGAAACCAGGACAAAATTTGAGACCACCCTCACCTCAGACGACTTCGAATTCATCGTCCCAACACTGAACGATGCTTTGCTGGAGATAGTAGAGAAGCAATAAGCTAAGCATGAGGAGGTGTTCAATAGGATCAAGGTTGAACTTCAAGCAGTGAAGCAGACACTATAGTCCAATCGCACAGTTTCCGTTGTGCCTCCATCATCGAAAACACCTGAACTAGGTGACGAGTCAGCCCAACTACACCGCATCATTGATACAGTTGAAGCTCACCTTCGACAAGCTCAGGAAGAGACAACACAAGCCACCTAATGTTGTAGAATGGGAGAATATTGATTTGCAAGAGAAGTTCGATAAAGAAAAGCCCAACTGCATAAAGAAAAGGAACAGTTGCTCACAAAGCAACTCAAAGTAAAGGAACTGGTTCACAGAGCAGTTCACTCTGTGAAAATCATCAAAGTAAAGAATGTAGAGTGAGTTCTATAGTAGGTGGCACAAATCGAAGAAGTAATCTAGCATCTCCAACAAAGCATAGCACACTTGGAACTCCGCACTATGCTTGAAACCCATCAAGATGTAAGATACCTTAGGGAAGCAACTGCCCACAATACAGTCAACAGATTAAAATCTCTTGCCTTGGATTGCAAGAAGCTGAGTAACCACAACGATCAGACCTATGAAAACCTCACTAAGAACCCAAAATTACAAGCGATGGAGTCACAACTCCAGGAAGCGAAGCAACACATAGATACACTACAGGTGCAGCTGAAGGCCCTTTCAGCTGTAGACATAATGAAGAGGTCTCATGAACAACATACAACTCAATAACATATCCATATGCTTCAAAACAAAGTGATGGAAGTCACTAAACGACTTCAACCTGTGCAAGATAAGGCATGCCTATTGTTTACAGAGGTCGAGAGGCAATGAGCAGAGCTAGAATAGGTCGTCATCACAGAAGAACAATGCCCTAGAAGGGCCAGTGAACAACACAATGATCTAGGAGTTCACCGAACAAGAGGCCACAACAAAGCAGCAAGTCGAAGAATCTTGAGCCAAGCTTGAGGCATTCAAGGCAGAATTGGTCAGACCAGAGTGAATTGGGATGAGTCACAGGTGAGTGTTGGGGGCCTATTGGCCCTTGACCAAGTTTTGAAGTTTCTTGGTCATGTTGACCTAGTTTGGGACCTCGACAGCCTGTCGAAGGAGGAGCACAAGATGAAGCAGATATCAGGGGATCTTGGCCCAATTTTGGATCATTTTTGTGTTTTTGGGAATATGTAACGAGAATGGGATGTCAGCCTATGGGTTTACCCATGTGTAGGCCTATTTTGTAATATATATATAGATTTTTAGGCCATAGAGGGGAGTAGTTGAAGTCGAATGAGATATCTATGTGATGTAGGCTAAGTCCCAAGAGTTGGATCTACGTGATCAAGGCTTTGTGCATTCGGTGTAAGACTTGCAGAGCTGAGTGCAAGTCCTTGTGCGAGACTATAGATGACTTAGTGCTGTAACACAAGGAAGAAGGATCTAGCGAGCTGTGCAGATCTTCTGTCCTGTGTGGAGTAATGGTTTTGAGGCTCTGTGCTTGTAATCGATTGATCAAAGAAAATAAAGAAGAAGAGTTGGTGGACGTATCCCTAGGAGAGGGGTGAACCATGTAAACACTGTGTTGTCTTGCTTCGTTCTTGTCCTAATGTGTTAATGTATTCTTTTGCTAAGTGCTTGAGATGATTAGATAGATCTACTTATTCTAGCGCTAATGATAGGTATAATGATAGATCTGATATACATGAACATGCTTAGTGATTGATTTACCAGATCTGACCTATTTACTTATGATAAGTGCTTAAATACATTAGATCAGTGTTAATGCTATGGAGTTCTGTCTTATAAGTGAAGTGGTTATTGAATGTATACTGAGGAACTGATGGTGCTAAGTGATTTATTAAGTAGTACAATCACATATCTATTTCCCAGCTAAGGTTGTAGACACTTGAGTCTTGCAACCACCCCTGCCTCTACCTCAGGTGAGACTTCATCTGCTTCACAGGTGTTGCCGAAAGGGCCGATAGATAGGGTTTTGTTGGATCACTACTAGTAGCGTTGAACCCTGGGTCTGCCCCTGTGCCAACATAGCCTGTGTTGATCATGGTGCTGCTTGTACTTAGCATTGGATTTTTGCAAAATATCCTGGACCTGTTGGCGGACATGATAAATCCACTCAATGAATCTGGTGGCTTTGTTGATCACAGAATAATCATGGAGAGATTTTGTCTGTGCGGTAGCAAGAGGAAGTGCAACATCAATGGGACATAAGGGTTGGAATCCCAGGCCCACCAAAAATGGGCTATGGCTGGTGGAACTATGGAGAGCCATTTTGTAACTGTGTTGGACATATGGGAGACTCTAGTCCCATGTACGTGGATGCTTAGAATTGTACTTGTCCAGGATGTGCACAATCATCCAATTGACGACTTCTGTTTGGCCATCGGTTTGGGGTTGGAAAGCAGTGGATTTTTTGAGCTTGGTGTCCAACAGAGACCAGAGACTCAACCAAAAGGTGCTGAGGAACCTATTGTCTTAGTCGGAGATTATGGTCTTTGGTATCCCAAAGTGGACTCACACTCATTCGAAGAAGAAATTAGTAGTATCTACCACTATGAAATTCTTCTTACAGGCTGTGAGGATGGCCATCTTCGAAAATTGATCAATGACCAAAAAAACACATTCATTTCCTTTCTTGGTGGATGAAAAACCAGACATGTTATCCATGGAGATGGATTCCCAAGGATTCTCAAGAATAGGAAGAGGGGTGTATAAGCCTTGCTTCTTAATGGATGGCTCTTGTTGATGTCCTGTCGAATTTTTCGCCAATAAAAATGTTTCTGAATAACGTCCACAATTTTCTCCATGCCAACATGTCCTGCCACCTGACTGTAGTGGTCTTCCCAAATCATATTTGTACGCTCTCTTGTAGGAACACAGGGATGGACTAGGTGGCATAAGAGTCCTTCCTAAATGTGAAAATCAGTGACAATTACACCTGTACCCAAGAGATTGTAGGTGTGGCGAATTCCAGATCTTGCTGATAAAGTTGGGGTGACTCAGATGCTTCATTTCCACAGGAATGGAGCACAATGGTGAGTGCAGGAATAGGAGGCCGACTGATACATTCAACGACACAATTGGAGATACCTGTCTTATACTTTATGTTGATATGTAACTGCTGCAGGTAGGTGGACCACTCTTGATGGCGACCGTTCTGCAATTTCCCTTTTGTCTGTATGAACTGCAGAGGCTTGTGATCAGTGTGTATGATCATCTATTTCCATAGAATGTAATGTTTCCATTCCATTGAAGACATGCTTGTACAATGGAATACATTTCCTTGTCATAGGTGGGGTATTTTCAGATACTATGTGAGTGTATCTCACTATGGTATGCCATCGGATGCCCGTATTGAGTGAGAACTGTGCCCACAACATAGTCAGATGCATCAGTCTCAATCTCAAATGGTTGCTGCAGATCGGGCAAGGAGGGTACTGGAGCTGAGCACAAGCAATGCTTCAGATCATTGAATTCTTGTTGCTGCTCCTTTCCCCACATGAATTTGGCCCTACCCCTACCCTTGGTCACCTAGATGAGGGCCCATGCAATATGGGAGAATCCCAACACGAACCGTTGGTAGATGTTGGCTAGTCACAAATGACTTGGATCTTAGCTAGATCAACATATACCCCATGCTCATCAACAATGTAGCCCAAGTATTGGACCCTGTTAATGTCAAAAGAGATTTTTTCCAAGTTGACATAAAGCTTGTGGTGTCGCAGAGTGCTCAAAACCTATTGAATATGACGCATGTGCTCCTCCCACGTTGTGATGAAGATGAGGATGTCATCCAAATATACTACCATAAAGGAGTTGGTGAAGGGTCTCAATACATCATCCATCAACCTCATGAAGGTGGTTGGTGCATTTGTTAATCCAAAGGGCATGACTAGCCATTCGTAGAGACCTTCTTTAGACTTGAAGGTTGTCTTCCATACATCAGTTGGTTCAATGGGAACCTAGTGGTAGCCGGACTTTAGGTCATCAATCCTGGGAATGGGGTACCGGTTCTTGACTGTGATTTTGTTTAAGGCTCTGTAATCAATGCAGAGTCGCCAAGTCCCATTATTATTCTTCACTAGTACAATCTGGCTTCCACAAGGGGAGGAGCTGGGTCCAATGTGCCTCTTTTGAAGAATCTCTCATATCCGATGCCTGATTTCTTCATTCTCCATCAATGAGCACTGATAGAATGGTCCATTAGGTAGAGGTGCACCGGGGGTCAGATCAATTGGATGCTTGACTTGGCAGTGTATCAGTACCCTTGTAGGTGATGAGAAGATGTCTCTGTATTCTTCCATGATCCCGTTCACTTTCTTCTGCTACAAAGAGAGGCACTATGTAGAGGCCACATATGTGGTGATGACCTTCTGCTTACTGTGAGCATGGATAAAAAGAAGACAAACTTCTCGGTCTGTGAAATGACCTTATTGCATTGCATAGTAGAGATTAAAGAAATAGCAGTAGGCGACGCTACCTCTGGGATCCTGAACAATTGTCTACCCAAAGTAATAATAACACTGCGAGGTCTAAACTCATATACAATGTTAGTCTCTAACTTTTTTTTTGATTAAGTGAGCGTCCCTAGTCCTTGTTCCTCCCTTGTTATGCTTTTTTGTCCAAACTTGATTTTTACCTCTTTGTTTAAATGGTCATTTTTCCATTTTTATTGTACTTTTAAATGATTTTTGGAGTTTTAAAGGTTTAGTATTTGATATGATAAATCTTGTCACATCACTTGTCCATTCATTATTTGAATTTTCAAAATTTTTTCCAAGACAGAAAAGACGCTACATGAATAACACTATTCCTGCAGTGCTAGGAATAATCATAGTTTTACATGTGCCAACCTGCCTTGATCACGTCATAATTTATCAAATCATGATTAGAGGATCTCCATACCTCTTCACGATCTATTCTCGGGTTGATATTGCAAGAATAACAAATACATATGAGGGATTGAGTTGTACCCTCCACACCTGTATCAAATCAACATGTTTGAATATCATAAACACAATTATCACCTTCTATTTTAGTGCATTGACTATTTTGTGCAGGGATGAAATCGAAGAAAGAAGTGTTTTCTAGTTCTTAACAACCCTTAGGAACTGAGAATTCAAATCATTAATCTCCTCAAATTTGTTTACAGGATCATATAAGCAGTATGGCACCCAAGAAGAGAGGCCAGATTATTAGACTAGAGCCCGAGGGCACAAAATTACTCAAAGCATACCCTCAAATGGCATAGGGGTTCAAAGATGCGGGTTGGTTTGAATTTTTCACAACCTTCCAGGGCCACGATGAACAAATTTCAATGGTCTTCGCACATAATTTTGATGGCTTTGAAGCTATAGTTGGGAAATTACTGATGCATGTGACTAAACATTCGATTGCTAAAGCCTGTAGATTTCCAGTTGGTGGGGAAAGGTGGTGGAAGAAGGAGAATGTGGTTATAGAATTTGTGAATCAATTTTTAATCCCAGAGAAACAAAACCCTAACTGGAAAAAGGGATTACCACAAATTTGGGTAAATAAGGAATGGCACACCACTTTGCTAATCATCCACAGGTACATTACGTGTGAGGGAAGGTTTTCATTGGTTTATATCTACCATATCAGACTGCTAATTCATATTAATGGTGATTATCCTCTTAATTTACCCTACTTTTTGCTGAAGAGTTTATCTAAAATGTCCAAGAGGGTGCAATCCCATCCTGCTATAGCTAAAGGCAGTCTCTTTCATCGGGGTTTAATTAGGACATTGGTAATCTTCTCTTTAAGTGAAGTCCAAAGATCTTGGGATTGGCTAATCCAGTCTTTAAGAAACGATTTACAGTCAACTAGATCCAAAAGTGCCAAAGGGAATAAATCAGCCCAATAGAAACAGACTGGTAAATCCACTGAGTTCTTAATTAAAGAAGAATCACATGCAGCTAGGGTAACCTGAGCTAGCAAGAGGAAATTGCAAACTTAACAAACCATTGGATATTTTCCTGTAGGTAAAGATCATGAGGAAGCTACCACTAGTTGAGGTAAGAAGTCTAAACCAAATGAAGCCATTGAAATATTTCTTAATCTAGATATAAATATGGAAATTGATGAAGATGAGGATTATACTATGAGCCCAGTTCATATTCCAGTCAAGCAGAAACATAAATCTACCAGTAAGAAGAATGCAAAAGGCAAAAAACATAGCAAAAAGCCAACACCTGTGCCTAAGTTCCCTAGGATAAGCTCCACCAGAGCTTCCAATAAATTTAGATTAAATTCAAAGGCCATGTTTCATCTGTCCATTAAAAAGGAGAATATTATAATTATAGAGGATAATTTAGAAGATTCCAAGGAAGGCATCAAAAAACAGGCAGAGACACCTTCTTTGCACAGGACTAAGAAAAAATCTGAAAACTTGAGGAAGAGATAAGAAAAGGGAAAACATGTTGCTCAATACTCCAGGAGACTTCTGACAAGAGAAACCACTAAATCAACTTCAAAATCTGAATCTGTGTTTAGAGGTACATGTGTAGTTTTTGATGACAAAGATGATCCTTTTGCAAAACCATACTAGATTCCAGACCTTACAGAGACCAGGGATTCTGGTAGCACTGAATATGAAGATCACAGCTATGGATTATCTTCAAGATATATGATCAAATTAAGAAAACCTCAAGCTGCTATATACCTAAATCTACCTGCACCTTTAGAGGAATATCCAGAGTTTAAAGTTAAAGTTAGTAAAGAAAAAGACAGGATTAAGGAGCTACAGGGTATGGTAAAACGATTAAAGAAAGAGAAAGCTTTGGTGGAGAAATGGAATGCTAGACAACAAGAGAAGATATAGGATTTTAAGGGGAAAAGAAAAGAAAAAAAAAACTACTTAAGGAGGTACGAGAATCCAATTTCAGGTTATATTGGCATAATGTTGTGTTAACAACCAAACTGAAGCAGAGAGACACCAAATCCAATGCAGTCATGATACCATGATGGTTTTGAATTTCTTTCCTGCAGTTTTGAATGTTTTGATACTATTACTCAGTGAGTAAAAGATTAACAGTTCAATTTTTATATTTGGATCAAATGAAATTTTGATATTTCAGATGGAACAACTCAGTAAGATATGATTCCAAATTTTGTGGGATTTGCCAAGTTGTTGTAAAAGATATTTTGGGTTAGCTGTTGAGCCTTCTATTGTATTGGTATTATAAGTGCTCGTTTGAGCTGATTCTCCTAGAAGATAGGCATTGACTAGATCCTATTACAAACTGTAAACTATAAAATAGGATCCATAGTAATACTCTGTGTACTTTAAATAGACACAAGGAAGATTGTATGAGGGTCTATAAGTTGGGCTTTCAAGGACCTATTTTGTGATCCAATGTAAGACAATTTATATTCCACATTGATACTAAATGGAAAAGGCATGTTGATGGTAATATCTTCTTACATTTCATATTGTATTTCTTTTCTTACTTGAAGTCATTTTTCTGTTGCAATGCATTGATTTCTTGATCTTAAGTAACACAATGAACACTTTATTGTTATTGTTTATTATCAAGTTTTTCCTTCAAGTACATGTTCTTGTTTCTAAATTATATTTTGAAACAAGAAATCTATATGGGGTTGACAAAATGAATGCTTTCATATTTCCTTTCTTTACTTTCCTTATTTTCTGATCTATTAATGTGACTACCTTTTACTAAATCAATGGGTTATATTCTGGCTTTATTTTGAGTTATGTGTTTACCTTGAACCCTTGAACGAGATTTCAACCATTCTCTAAAAAACCAATTCATAAAACCCTTAAAACACCATTGTAATAACCTGATGATGCCGTAGCTTTACCTCTCACAGTCAAGTGCAACTTTAGGGACTAACACAGATCATGATGCTTCCACAAATATGGTTGTACTAAAATAACATTACAAACTTCAATGGGAGCAATATCACATAGTACCTCATCTTTGAAAGGATCGATGCCGTAGGGAAGCCAACACTGTTGGCTGACACATAGATCTCTTCCTTGGCGAAGGTAGTTGATGGTGTAGGGCTACAGGTGTGGTGTCATTGGTAGGTCTAGCTGCTTGACAACCTCTATTGAAATCAGGTTCTTCTGACTACCTCTATCGAAAATGAAATGAAGCTGAGCCCCCTTGACCCACATCTGCGAGTGAAAGAGGCATTCCCCTTCCTTTGGTTCTTTTGGTTCGCTTGGCTGGAATTTGGTGGTAGTGACAGTGGCACTAGATTCAACATCAATAATACGCTTCCCTCCTTCAGGATTTGACTCGGAATGAAAATCATCCTTTGACTCAGAAGCCTTCAACTCGGCCACGAGGGACTGCATGGAGAAACATTCTTCGGTGTTGTGCCAGGGACTTTTATGGTACTCACACCATTTTCATTTGTCCTTATTCGTCTTCTCATTTCCCTTCTTGTGTTGCATCTTGGACTATTTGTCCTGAGGGCATCCATATTGAATTGGTCCCTTGCTGTGTGGGTTGGGGATGCCTTTTCCCTGCTTTGACTATGAGGGGTTTGTAGATCCAAAATCTCTCCTTTTCTTCTTAAATTTCTGCTTGATATTGACAACGCATCTATAAGACATGCCCAATGAGGTAATTTCCAGGAAATCCATTTCTATTTGAATGTATCTATACAAATAGACGTGGTATTTGATCACTAGATGATGCTTAGAGTCTTTGATACCCAATTTTTTGCGTAGGGTATGGAAAATATTGGTGAAATCTGGTACTGTCTGGTCCCTTTCTTAACGTAGGATGGTCCATCTAGTGTACTAGTCCTCGTAGCTTCCAACATGGTAGTACTATTTTTTAATGGCATCCTGGAGGGAATCCCATGTGGGGGCCACCACAAACATTGTAGATTCCTCCACGACCCTTTGCTCAGAGTAAGTATCCCACTAGTATTTAACATGGGGAGCGATCTTGAGGAGTGAAAAAGTGATCTTTTCCCTATCAGAAAAATTGTGGACCAAAAAATATCCTTCGAGCAAATTCAAAAATTTATCTACAACATATGAATCTATCAATCCTTAATGGAATATAAAAATTTACATGTACCTTGAAGGGGGTTGCATCGCCACTTGATGAAGATGCTTCTCATGTGGGAAGCCGTCGAAGGATCTGCGTGAAGTTGTCCATCATTTCGATCCTTTTTAGTGTGAGGGATTCCTTGATCAACATTTTAATAGGATCTCTTACTCCATCATATTTATTTTTGTCCCCCATGGGTTTTTGTCATGCTTAGCGCGACCTATATTGTAATGGCTCGATTGGCTCGAGTCCCAACTTCTTGTACCCAGATCTTGTCAGGGACATGCACAAAGAAAAACAAATGAAGAGTAGACCTCTCTGATACCACTGATCCAGATTTAGGAGCGTAATGAACAAACTAACAGACTGAATAAAATAAACACATATATATGAATAATAACACAAATATCCAGTGAACAATATCTTCCATTAAATAATGAAATAGGTTGAAACTGTAGAACTGAAACACTTGCTCGAATGGTGGTAGCTATCTATAAGAAGAGATGTGGCTGCTACGCACATATGTCTGAGAAGAATGGATTACAATGAGGCTCTAGAGGCCTTTTTGATATTACTCATGAATTCCAAAACCCTAGACATCCAAAAACCTAACCCTAGAAGGTGAAACGCCAAAAGTCATGTGGGCCCTATGGATAAGTTGGTGTAATTTGGTACCTAAACTTCCAAGGGTTGTAACTTTTGCATACGACCTCTGTTTTAGGCACGTGATAGCCTGTTGGAAAGGTATTTCAGAGAGCTACACATTTCTTTGTCAAAATTTGACCTTGTCCTTGATTTGACTGTGGCGAGCCAAAAAAACAATGTTTAGGGCCCCAAAATGGCCCTTGAAGTACAAAAAGATGTGCTAACATGAAAACATACAAAATAATCCAGTTGGATTAGGCGAGAGACCACCCGTATCCACCTAAAGGATGTGTGGGGATTTAGACAACCCCATAAGTGTAGAACCAACAATTACAAAGCAGTACATAAGAACATGTTGAACAAAAAATAGACACGAGGAGCTAGTTGGAATAAGTGGGTGGCCACCAATGTCCACCTGGATCAATCCTCCCCCCTTAAGAAGCAATGGTCTCCATTGCATTGAGTTCCTCCATCAAGTGAGGAAAATTCTGCTGGAGTTTCCCTTGGGTGAGCCACATACCTTGGTGTAGGAGTTGCCCTATCTTTACAACCCGATAAAGCTGGATCCACTGCTGGCGAGTGCCCTTGACCTGTGTGTCCACTATATGACCAATGGATGCTTGTTCCATGCAATCCAGTTTGAGCTCTATTGGTGTCAGATGTTATGCGATCTCAAAGGTGTCCAATAATGGGGGAAAATATGGCCGAAGGAGGTCCATATTGAATATTGGATGCAAACCAAGGAAGGGTGGAGTGTTGAGCTCAAAATCATTGCTACCCATAGCCTTGGTGATAATTTAAGGCCCATAACGAAGTGGGTGAAGCTTCTGATGGGTCTCTATGAGATGCTCCTTCTGCAAATGTAACCAAACTTTATCGCCAACCTAAAACTGGTGTGGTACCCTGTGTTGATCATGGTGCTGCTTGTACTTAGCATTGGATTTTTGAAAAATCTCCTGGACCTGTTGGTGGATGTGCTGAATCTGATCAATGAATCTAGTGGCTTTGTCGATCGCAGACTGATCAAGGGAAGAGATCATCTGTGCGGAAACAAGAGGAAGTGAAACATAAATGGGTCCCAAGGGTTGGAATCCCAGTACCACCTGAAATGGGCTATGGCCGATGGAACTATGGAGAGCCATGTTGTAACTGTGTTGGACATATGGGAGTCTCTCGTCCCATGTAGATGGATGCTTATAATTGTACATGTGCAGGATGTGCACAATCATCCAATTGATGAACTCTATTTGGCCATCATTTTGGGAGTGGAAAGCAGTGGATTTTGTGAGCTTGGTGTCCAACAGAGACCAGAGACTCGACCAAAAGGTGCTAAGGAATTTGATGTATCAGTCAGAGATGATGGTCTATGGTATCCCAAAGTGGACCCACACTCGTTCGAAGAAGAGCTTAGCATTATCTTCCGCAATGACATTCTTCTTATAGGCTGTGAGGATGACCATATTTGAAAATCGATCAACGACCACAAACACACAGTCATTTCCTTGCTCGGTGGATGACAAGCCATACATGTAATCCATGGAGATGGATTCCCAAGGCTTCTCGGGAATAGGAAGAGGGGTGTATATGCCTTTCTTTATGATGGTTGGTTTGGAAATGGCACAGGCAGTGAAATATATGATATACTTGCTGACGTCCTGTTGAAGTTTTGGCCAATAAAAATGTTTTTGAAGAACGACCATAGTTTTCTCCATGCCAAAATGTTCTGTCACCCAACTATAGTGGGCTTCCCAAATCAACTTTGCATGCTCTCTTGTAGGAACATAGAGATGGACCAGTTGGCATAAGAGTTCATCCTGAATGTGAAAATAAATGACTATTGCGCCTGTACCCAAGAGATTATAGTTGGTGGCGAAGTCTGGATCTTGCTGATAAAGTTGGGACCACTCAAATGCTTCATGTCCATAGGAATGGAGCACAGTGGTGAGTATAGCCATAGGAGGCTGACTTAGGCAGTCAACGACACGATTGGAGATACCGGTCTTATACTTTATGTTGAGATGGAACTACTACACGTAGGTGGAACACTTCTGATGGCAGTCGTTCTGCAATTTCCCTTGTGTCTGTATGAACTGCAGAGGCTTGTGATCAGTGTGTATGACCATCTCTTTCCCCAGAATGTAATGTTTTCATTGAAGACAAACTTGTACAATGGAATACATTTCCTTGTCATAGGTGGGGTATTTTTGGACATTATGGGAGAGTGTCTCACTATGGTGTGCCACCGGGTGCCCGTGCTGAGTGAGAACTGCACCCACAACATATTCAGATGCATCAGTCTCAATTTAAAATGGATTCTGTAGATTGGGCAAGGAGAGTACTGGAGATGAGCACAAGCGATGCTTCAGATCATCGAATGTTCATTACTGCTCCTTCCCCCACACAAACTTGGCCCTATCCCCGCCCTTGGTCACTTGGCTGAGGACCCATGCAATATAGGAGAATCCCAACACGAACAATTAGTAGAAGTTGGCTAGTCCCAAAAATCTCCAAAGCTCAGTCAGTGTGGTCGGGGATGGCTTGTCATGGATGACTTGGATATTAGCTGGATCAAAATGTACCTCATTCTCATCAACAATGTAGCCCAAGTATTGGACCTTGTTCATGCCAAAAGAGCATTTTTCCAAGTTGGCATAAATCTTGTGCTACCGCAGTGTGCTCAAAACCTACTGAATATACCACATGTTCTCCTCCCACATTCTACTGAAGATGAGGATGCCATCCAAATATACTACCACAAAGGAGTTGGTGAAGGGTCTCAATACATCATCCATCCACCTCATGAAAGTGGCTGGTGCATTTGGTAAGCCAAAGGGCATGACTAGAAATTCGTGGATACCTTCTTTAGACTTGAAGGCTGTCTTCCATACATCAATTGGTTCGATGGGAGCCTGGTGGTAGCTAGACTTCAGGTCAATATTGTTGAAGAAATTCCCCCCCTTGATTTGGTCAAGAAGGTCATCAATCTTGGGAATGGGGTAGTGGTTCCTGACTGTGATTTTGTTTAAGGCTCTGTAATCAATGTAGAGTGGCCAAGTCCTATCCTTATTCTGCACCAATACAATCAAGCTTTCGCAAGGGAGAAGATGGGTCTGATGTGCCCCTTTTAAAGAAGCTCTCGGATATGATGCCCGATTTCATCATTCTCCATCAACGATCACTGATAGACTGGTCCATTAGGTAGAGGTGTGCCCAGGGTCAGATCAATTGGATTCTTGACTTGGAAGTGTGTCGGTACCCCTGTAGGTGATGAAAACATATCTCTGTATTCTTCCATGATCCCATCCACTTGATTCTATTGCAAAGAGAGGCGTTGTGTAGAAGCCATAGATGTGGTGATGACCTTCTACTTACTATGAGCACAAATTGCAAAGAAGATGAAATTCCCGGTCTGTGAAATGACCTTACTGCATTGCTTAGCAGAGATTAAAGAAATATCAGTAGGCGACACTACCTCTGGGATCCTGTATAATTGTCTACCCAAAGTAATAATAACACTGTGGGGTCTAGACTCATACACAACATAACGCTTCCATAAATATGGTTGTCCTAAAATAACATAAAAAGCTTCAAGGGGAGCAATATCACACAATACCTCATCTTTGAAAGGCTTGAAGTTGTAGGGAAGACGACACTGTTGGCTCACACAAAGATCTCTTCCTTGGCGAAGCCAACTGATGGTGTAGGGCTATGGTTGCGGTGTCAGTGGAAAATCCAACCGCTTGATGACCTCTACTGAAATCAGGTTCTTCTGACTATCGCCATCGACAATGAAATGAAGCGGAGCCCCCTTGACCCACATCTATGAGTGAAAGAGGCATTCTCATACCTATGGTTCTTCTGGTTCACTTGGCCGAACTTTGGTGGTAGAGAAAATGGCATTGGGTTCAACATTGATAATCTGCTTCCCTCCTTTTGGATTTGACTCAGAATCAGAATTGGCCTCTGACTCGGAAGCCTTCAACTTGGCCATGAGGGATTGCTTGGAGAGGCATTCTTCGGTATTGTGCCAAGGACTTTTATGGTACTCACACCATTTTCCTGTGTCCTTATTCGTCTTCTCATTGCCCTTCTTGTGTTGTGGATTGGACTGGTTTTCCTGAGGGTGACCATATCGACTTGGTCCTTTGTTGTGTGGGTTGGGGTTGCATTTTCCCTGCTTTGGCTGTGAGGGGTTTGAGGATCCAAACTCTCGCCTTTTCTGCTTAAAGTTTTGCTCGATCTTGACAATGTATCTATAATCCGTGCCCAATGAGGTGATGTCCAAGAACTATATTTCTATTTGAATGTATCTATGCAAAAAACCATGCTATTTGAGCACCAGATGACACTTAGAGTCTTTGATACCCAATTTGGTGCATAGGGTATGGAAAATATTGGTGAAATCTGGTACTGTCTGGTCCCTCTCTTGATGTAGGGTGGTCCATCTGGTGTACTGGTCCTCGTAGCTTCCAATAGGGTAGTATCATTCTTTAATGGTGTCTCGAAAGGAATCCCATGTAGGGGCCACCACAAAAATTTTAGATTCCTCCATGACCCTTTTCTCAGAGTAAGTATCCCACCAGTATTTAACATGGGGAATGACCTTGAGGAGTGAAAAAGTGATCTTTTCCCTATTGGAAAAATTGTGGACCGAAAAATATCCTTTGAGTAGACTCAACCATTTATCTACAACATTCACATCTATCAGTTGTTCAATTAATGGAATATCAAAATTTACCTGTACGTTGAAGGGGTTTGTATGGCCGCTTGATTAAGATGATTCTCCTGTGGGCAACCATTGAAGGATCTGTGCGAAGTTGTCCATCATTTTGTTCCTTTGTTGCGCGAGGGATTCCTTGAGAAACATTTTAATATGATCTCCTTCTCCATCATCTTTCTTTTCGTCCCCAACGGGTTGTTGTCGAGGTCAGTGTGAATGATTTTGTAATGGATTGATTGGTTCGAGTCCTAACTTCTTGTACCCAGATCTTGTCAGAGACATGCACATAGAAAAATAAATGAAGAGAAGACCGCTTTGATACCACTGATCTGGATTTAGGAGTGGAATGAACTGAATAACAGACTAAATACAATAAACACAGATATATGAAGAATAACACAAATATCCAGTGAACAATATCTTCTATTAAAT
>CBVK0101516105.1:0-12703 GCA_900067695.1 Picea abies
AGGACGCATGGCGTAAGATCTCAAGGTCCGGAGATTTGGTACTCCAGAGGAAATTGTATTGCAGTTGCTTGGGTCAGAAACTCTCGGAGGCTGGAGTTAATATTGACCATCGACCGATACATGGTATGTGGAGGCAGATGCGGTAGTCCAGAGACTTGACACTCTGGAAGAATGGAGAGTATGGACAGTTCAAAACTCCTGAAGCCGGAGTCCCAAAGTTGATCATGGCCGTTGGTTATCAAAAGGGGGCGGACCGTTGATGTGTTTTTTGTGAATTCGTCGGTCCGACACTCTGACAGATCTACGAAACAGTACTTTGAAAACTCCCAAAGCTGAAGTTCCGTAGCAAATCTTCGTCGTTGGATGCCGGGAAGTTGTGGACCGTTGATCCACCGTCCTTTGCAAGTTCGCAATTGGTGCTCCGAGAATTGTTAGCTGGAGTTGCATGAATATTTAGAGCTCCAAAGTTCCGAAGTTGGAGGCCTGAAGTTTCGAATAAGCGCCTATCAACCTAGCGCTTGGCCACATTCTGTGGTCACATAAATTGGGGGTTGAGAAAAAGGGGCTAGTAACCGAAAGTGAATTGGAGAACAAAACAGGGCTCAAAGATAGAGCCGTGGGGATACTTGATTGACCAAGACCCGTAGAAAATGGATTTTGATCATTTTTTTGTTGAATCAAATTGGTTTATGTTATTATGGAAAATTATTAAAGATTGATATCCTGGTAAAATTCGGTTGAATGCACATTTTGCAGAGTTAGAAATTGTCATAACCGAACAGAATTGTCACATAGTGCAGAGAAATGGAGAAGGAACATGACACTTAAAGTTAGGAGAATGAAGTTAGAGGACTGGATGTCCATTTGGGAGTTGAAGGAACGAACTCCATTGGGCATGGAAAAGAAATAAATAAAGACGTGGGCATGATGAAAATCATTAAAAATTTGCAAAAAGATGTTCAAATTCACCAGGAAGATAGCAAAAGGCTTAAGAGAGCCAAGGAGCAACAAGAACACTTCAATAGGAAGTTAATGCAGAGCCTGGAAATAATTGAAAATAAGTTGGATAAGGAAAGTGGATCCAACAAATCAAGGAGCCACATGTCCCCTGATGAGGAAAGAAGTGAAAGAAGTGGTAAAAAACATCAACATCACTCCCAAAGGCATTCCAAAAAGAGGCCACACAACAGTTCAAGTCTATGTCCTACCAGAAAGCATAAGAAATCTGAAGTGGATGAACTGAAGGGTGAAATGAATAAGATCAAACCTCCTACTTTTGATGGAGATCACCAGAAAGATGAAAATGTTGATACATGGCTACTTGGCATGAGGAAATATTTCCAATTGCATAATTATTTCTCTCATGCAGAAGGAAGAATCACAATATATCATATGAAAGGAAAGGCATCCATGTGGTGGGATCAAATTGTGCAAGTGCAACACATCAGAGAAAAGAATGTTACATGGAAGGAATTCAAGAGGCATTTTGAAAAGAAGTACTTAACCAAGAGATACTATGACCAAAAGATGAAAGAGTTCTTTGAACTTAAATTGGGCAACATGACTATAGATGAATATGAACGGATATTTCTAGAGCTGTTGAAGTATGTCTCTTTCATTAAGGAGGAGACAGTCAAGATCTAGAGATATCTGAGTGGGCTGCCATCTTTCATCAGTGACAAAATCCAGTATGATGATCCTAAAACTATAGAAGAAACCATAAGGAGGAAAAAATGTTTATATGATCAACACAAGGAAAAGCCTTCTTTCCAAAGATCTTGGGAAGACAAGAGGAAGTTTAAGAGGGAGTAGAGGCAAAAGGGGAACAAGCCACCTTTTTTTAGAAATAGTCCTCAAGGACAACTAGTTTTGAGAGAGCCCAGGATGGATGAAGTAGGTGGGCAAAAACCAAGGCATACACCTATGAAATGTTGGGGTTGTAAAGGAGATCATAAGTATAGATATTTCCCTCACAAAAGTGACAAAGTGAGAATTGTTCACCATGTTCAACAAGCAGAAATAGTGGAGGACATGGGCAGAAGAGTACCAAGGATCTATGCATCCCTGGACAACAAGCAAGATGAGTTTCAATCACACATGATTGAAGTCGAAGGTATGATCAATAACCATGCCTTTACTATTTTAATTGATTTAGGGGCTATTCATAGCTATGTATATCCTAAGGTAGTGGAAATATTTCAGTTGTGAAGAAGCAAGCATGGGAAATCTTGGCTGGTGCAGCTAGCTATAGGATCCAAGAGAAAGGTTCTTGAGTTAGTTAAATCATGTCCAGTGGGCATGAATGGACTGAGTACCCAGACAAATTCGAACATCTTGCCTTTGGGATCATATGACTAACTAATTGATATGGATTGGTTGGACCAACACCAAGCTATATTAGACTGTCATAACAAGGCATTCACTTTCTTGAATGAGGAAGGAAATCAGAGAGCAATCAAAGGAATTCCCAAGGTAGTTACTGTCCAAGAAATCTCAACAATGCAGTTGAAGAAGTGTTACAGGAAGGGCTACCAAATATTTGCAGCCCATATGGAAGAAGCACCTAAGGATAAGGTGCCAAAATTGGGGGATCATTCAGTCCTGAAATATTTTCACGATGTGTTCAAGGAGATACCAGGGCTACCCCCAAAGAGAGATATCGATTTCTCTATAAATTTGATGTCTGAGGAAGCTCCAGTATCAAAGACTCCCTACTGGATGAGCACACCATAACTGAAAGAATTGCAAATGCAACTTGAAGAACTTTTAAAGAAGGGGCACATATGCCCAAGTGTGTCACCTTGGGTGCCCAAGTGTTATTTGTGAAGAAGAAATATGGGACCTTGAGATTGTGCATTGACTTTAGGCAGTTAAATAAAGTAACTATAAAGAAAAAGTATCCTCTACCAAGGATTGATGATCTCTTCGATCAGTTGAACGATGCAAGGACATTTTCAAAGATAGATCTCAGGTCATGATACCATCATGTAAGGATTAAAGATGAAGACATCAGCAATACCACCTTCAGGACAAGGTATGGTCATTATGAGTTCATAGTGGTGACATTTGAGTTATCAAATGCACCAATTGTTTTCATGTGCTTAATGAATAGCGTCTTACGAGAATATTTAGACAAGTTTGTCATTGTCTTTTTGGATGACATCCTTGTATATTCCATGACAGAAGAAGAGCATGAGGAACACTTGAGGATGGTGTTACGGGTGCTAAGAGAGCACCATCTGTTTTCCAAATTGAGCAAGTGCTCATTTAACCAAAATCAAATTCACTATTTGGGGCATATAACATTCGAAGAGGGAATAGCAGTAGACCCCAAAAATATTGAAGCTATTAAAGGGTGGACAACACCTAAGAATGTGACATAAGTTAGTTCCTTCATGGGTCTAGCTAGCTACTACATGAGATTCATTGCAGGATTTTCAAGGATTTCTCACCCAATCACTTCATTATAAAGAAAAGGGGTAAAATTTCAATGGAAAAAAGAATGTGAAAAGAGATTCCAACAATTGAAGCAGTTGTTAACCAACAATTTAATTCTAAGGATTTCAGATCTGAATGAAGAGTTCGTGGTTTTCACAGATGCATGAAAAGAAGGACTGGGTGGAGTCCTCAGTCAGAATGGGTTTGTGATATGTTTTGAATCCAGGAAATTGAAAGAGCATGAAAGGATCTATGCCACTCACGATTTGGAGTTGGCAGCCATAATACATGCTTTAAGGAAATGGAGACACTACCTCATGGGAAAGAGGTTTGAACTGAGGACAGACCATAATGGTCTGAAATATTTGTTTGATCAACCTACTTTATATTCCAGGCAGAGAAAATGGTTGGAATTCCTCTGTGAATATGACTTTGATATCAAGCACATCAAAGGAATGGAGAACAAAGTGGTCGATGCACTTAGCAGAAGAGTGCATGAACTACATGATACAACCATCAACATGTACCAAACCTATCTTAAAGAAAAAAATTTGGAAGATGCAAAAGAAGATTTGCAATACACCTATACCCTTGCTGCACCTATACCCTACGGGTTGCCTGCGTATTGTTGCCATCACCATGCACGTGTATTGTGGAGTGGGAGTGAAAAAGAAGGTTGTCAGGCCCATGGATATAAGAAGCATGTTGTCAGGCCTGTGAGCAACTCTCTCTAGGTGAGAGTGTATGCTAAGGAAGTGAGTTCTCCTGGAGGGAGCCCAATAACAATTACAGAGCTCTGAGAATTCTTGTCTGACCTGTTGCTGAAGCCCCGGAAGGGAGGTGGAGCAGTCGATGGACTATGTGACATTAAAGGTGTATACTCCTGGGGTGAGACATGTATGTGGGGAATGAGAGTGTGTGAGCAGTGGGCGTAAGTGACTCATGGGAGGAAATCCTTCCTGTTGAACTGTGTGACTATCCTGTCGACCTTTCCTAGCCTAGGAATCCCTCGCCTGGTGGAGTTTAGTCCTAGCTCGGGGGTGACCTCTGCTTAGAGTGATGAGCAGTGTGGTCTAAGGCTGGGAGGTTCGTGGAAGGTTTGCACGCAATCAATGGTCTTCTCAATCAAAATATAAGTACCAATTCTATGTTCATTGTATGTTGTGTATCTAGTATACATGTTATAATGTTATTAGAATTGCCTATATATATTGCATGTATGTGTTAATGTTTCTTCCGCATGAATAGGTGTATGAGAAGAGTGTTTATGTCCGTTTAAATTGTATTATATAGATACATATACATGAATATCAGAATGAGGAAGTTTCCAAGTGGTGATGTCGACAGTCTTGTATATGTACGTCAAATATAGATACATATATATGTATGCCACTTTGGTATCAATCTTGGAGATAGTGTATGTCTAAGGTAGCATGTTTTCTATCTGTTGGTGGAAGGGGGACGTTACACTCTGCCATAGACCCCTTGGGTTTTTCACTTTGATTAACAATTCCTTTCAATTTCTTCATGTACCTCTCTTAAAAAAACATCCAACGAGAGGAGACCACCACGACTAATTCAACCTTATCTACTAGGTGAATTAGAAGATGAACCTGCAAGTCCATGAAACTCGACGGTAGTTCCTTCTCAAACATACAAACAATCTCAGCTATCTCTTGACACCACCATGGAATGAGAGCCATATGAATCTCCTTTGATGTGATCCAATGTAGAAATGCAGATAATTTAGATATGGCACGCATTAGGTGATGGGGGAAGTCATATTTCACACACCCATGCATGAGCAGAGGATAATGACACTACAAAGTAAGCACACACAAATTTAATTATGTTTTATCCCATGGCATAAAAATGAAAATTACAAATAATAAAATCATATTTTTGACAAATGTCCTACCTTTAGAAGGTTCAAATGGTCATGTGATTTCATCCTCAAAAAATGGTCTTGACGCACAATGAAGCAATGTCATAGGGAATACCCGTATAAAGAAGGCACCTTCGCACTCAATATAACTTCCTTTTCCAAAGAAAGATCGTATTTCCTCAAAATCCCTAGGACATCACCTTCTTTTAAAGACCAAGAAGGACCAACCTCTCCTCTACTTTCTTATCTTGGCCATTGTTTCTTTTTATTTTTTGAAGAAATAAGATCTCTCCTCACAACCAATGTGTCACTTTATTTCGATGATATGTGCCTCCATAAAGAATATGAAACATTTTTAAATATATGCATGGGATCTAGTAAGTGGGAAATCTTAATATGCTCCCAATAGATGAGCTCTTAAAAGATTCATTTTCATCCCAATGGGAAATTTCTCAACATAGGTGTCGAAGAATTCTAGATCATCGAACATAGGCTCCCCATTTGAATCGAACATTTCCATAATCTCCTTCTCCTTCTCTCTCTCATATGCTCTAAGCCATCCTGCTGGTGTGATTATTGTAGGCCTTTGGGTTCTCTCTAGTTTACCATTGAAAGTGGATGTTGCTCTCTATAAGGGTGTTCTTCTAGGAGGAATACCCTCGATAATTCATGCTCTGGCTTTCGTACGTGGTTGGACCACTTAGCCTTCAGAGAAGGTCCACAACATTTACATCCATGATAGCCTTTAGTTACAAGAACTGCGAAATTGTTGTATACATAACACGCTAGCATTTAAGAATAGAATTCCATTCACATCGAATTAAATATGGAAATAAATATTGTTACATATATAAACAAATCAATAAACATGTTAATTACTAGAGAAAACTCCTAAGCCTGGATAATGATGTGTGGTGTAAGCATATATGCCATACAATGTAAATTTCCTATCTGTTGTGATGGGTCTTGATACATCGTATACATGTATCGCTTCCCATAATCCCTTCAATTCATCCACCAATGGTTGTAGGTAGACATCCATATTCTTCACTTATCTTCTACTAGGGAATATAAGAGCCAACATAAGTTGTCCATTCTTCACAAAAAACCATGGGGGGATATTGTTATTGATCACTACTACATGCCAAACATAATAGTTAGTGTTTTGGAGGGAATATGGGTTCACTCCATCCATTGCTATGCTGAGTCGTAGACTTTGTACTTCATCCTTGAATTTTTCTGGCCATGTATTCTCTATATTTTTCATGGCTAAATATTGAATCTATTGGGATTTTCATAACTCCTGACTCACTTTTGTGCGAGGCATGCCATCTCTAGAACACAACTAATTATTTGCAACGAAAGAGCCTTTGAATCCTTGGGATTATAAACATGTTCTAAATATCTTATGATGAGGACCATGATATTTACCATTTTTATTTGATTTATGGTACCTGTCATGCCCACATTTAGGACACATATCTTTCTTTGCATATTCTCCTCTATATAGAATACAATCATTCAGACATGAATGATATGATATATACTCAACACCCAACATTTTCAACAACCGTTTTGCCTCTTCGCAGTTACTGGGCAACACATTATCACTAGGAAAAACCTTATTTTGAATATCATGCAGTTAGAGGGCAATATAATTAATGTACAAGGTCATTTAACGTTTATAAAAACAACCATTCTAATGTTGATTGTGTGAAAAGATTACACAAAATTAATATATGACACTTTCTAGTCAATTACCTCAATATTGCCTAGAAACATGCATTTGACATGCCAAACTTTGCTTTCACGTTGTAGAGTAACATTGTTGTCCCAAGCTGGGTAGACTTTGATTGGGCACTAGGTCCAAAGAGAGGGGTGGTGGAGGCATATTTTAGGCTTTCAAAAATGGTATCATTGATATGAGCATCATCCCCTAGCTCATTGTTCTAGAATGTGTCTAACAACATTGTCTCCATGGTAGTCGTATCTCGTAAGTAATCATCCATACCAACCTCTTTTTGATTGTCTCCATTGCCAACTTCTAAAGAACTACTATTGTTGTAGTCATTCGTAATTGGTGAATCTAGACATAGTGGGAATTGAATAGTTGGTTGATTCAATCATTCTTGGTATGCTTCCTCTCCGATTTTTGCTCTCATTGCAGCCTTCTCTCGGGTTGAGATTGTTGTGGGGTGTAACGAAAGATGGTAGGTAGGTTGTTCATCATCAGAAAAATCCTAATTTCAAAAATATTGAACATTAGTACATCGATGATATTACTAAGCATGATGCAATAATTTGTTTGTTCAAATTACATTATACCAAACAATTGTTACCATCGTCGACCAATGATTGCAACTGGAAGATGGAATGTCACAATTGGTAGGGTAAAGTGGTTGTCCATTTTCATCTACCAACTACTTGCAGTATGTTGTTCTTGATAATACCTTCCAACGTTTTTGAACTAGTACTGGAATATTTTCTACATCTGAACTCAATTTTGAATCAGGATCCTTCAAATTTTGATACATTTTTATTCAGATTGACATGGATAAAAAAAAATTCAATGAGATAATTAAAACATAAATAAAATAAGTTAAACTTATAGGAGATGGAAAGAGAGAACTCCGCTATGGACTTTGAACAATATGGAATGGGATGGAATTTGAAGAATTATCCATTTGATCATATAATAAGGGTTTTTTCCTGCATTTTAGCAAAATTAACAATAAATTATCTTGTACATATCTAAAATAAATTTCGAGGACCATACCACAATATGAGTTTGAATATAGTTTTGAAACCATTTTTTAAGAATAAGGCGACATAAAAAACAAAATGTATACTGAAGTATTGCCAATCATGTGAATTCATCCTAAAAGATAGTTTGAGATGAATATACTTTTTTATGCGCAAATAAAAGTTCATATAAATTTAAAAGCATCATGGCGCGTTTATAAGTCACAAACACAGTGACACGTTGAAAAATCAACCACACCGTGTTTCAAGATTTTGTTAATAAAAAACAATTATATGTCGTCGGTGCATCAAATAATATGGATGCACCGATGCATAATGTAATATGGCCGCATCGGTGGGTCTTACATAAACACACCATCGTGATGAAAAAGTTAAAAAAAAACATGATTTTTTTAAACAATTAAAAAAATAGAGGAAATCAAATTTCATAAAGTCATTTAAATACTAAAAAGATATTCAATATTTCATTATTTTGCAAAATTTTGCAGGGGAGAGACTTGCAAGAGAGACATACTGAGGAACACTATGGAGGATCAAAATACTTTGAAACCATATTATTATTCAGAATATGATAATTTGAAGGGTCTGGTGATTCACTCTAAACCCTTTTCAGAAAGTTTTTTTAATATTAAGAAGTTATTACACATTTTCATTATTTTGCCAAAATTTACAGGAGACAGATTTCAAAGAGAGACATACCGGAAAGCATTGTGGAGCAGAGGAATACTTTAGAACAACAAAAATATTCAGAAAATCAGGATTTGAAGGCTATGGTGATTCACTCAAAACCCTATATTCAGAGAAAAAAAATCATACTAACTTTAAACCCTTGTTTTTTTTTTCTTATGTGAATGCAAAATTTCACCCTAGGGTTTAACTCCCTCTATCGCTTCAGAATTGTTTTATGTATTTTAGATCTAATGGGTTTGTTTTTCTATATATAAGTGTTTGACATGCGATGCAAAATGACCACTTATTGCATCAGATCCCAAACACATTCAACCCTCTTCCTTTTAATTTTCTTTTTTTTTTAATGGTTTCCAATTTTTTGATGTGCCATTTCGACAGAAACGCACTAGTGCGTTTATGTATAAGGAACACACCTATAAAGACAATTTATTATTATTATTATTTTTTTTTAAATATGGTGCAAAAAAAAATTTGTCGATGTTTTCATCTAAAATATGACCGATGTTCTCATTTAAACAACATAAAAAATATTGTCACATAATTTTTTTAATTTTTCTTCTCATCGATGTGTAATTTTTCTATTGTTTTATTTTTATTTTTATGAATGTTTAATTTTTTTGCTATGTTTTTGTTTTCTATTGTAATCGGTGTGATGTCTTCTATATATATAACATTGTTGTAATTCAAAATATTTTGAAAAATAATCTAAATTGTTCGGTGCATATTTTTGTATGGAAAGCCCGATGCGTTTTATGTAATAAACACACCAGTGTTTTGTATATAAAAAGCGCACCGGTTACAACGTTTTTTTTTTTTTTTAGCTGAAAATTATGTGATTTATTTATAAAATATATTTAATAATTTTTGTATTGAATGGTACAAGTTGTATATTGATAAAAATACGAGCGAGAATAGTTCAAATAATAAAATTTATATTTGACACAATTATGACACATCTGGAAAAACAAAAAAGACAGGTTCTCCGTAATTCTATACAAAATTAATATGGTTGAACTATATGTAAGTTTAACTAATATGTATTAGTTTGTGTGTGTCATGCAGGGCCAAAAAATGAGGAAGCTCGATAAGAATATTTTTTATCTAAGTGTTGAAGAGCGTAAAAGCTTGATGGGAAAATTGTAGAGGGATGAATTAGATGAATGAAAAAGTAGTATTCAATATGATTTTTTTTTTTTATGAATTTTCATTAATAGTATACTTAGGAATATTAGATGTCATGTTTCAAACAATCTATTAATTCACATATGTTTAATGTTTTACAGGAACCAACAATGAGGGAACAAAATGTCATCATAACAAAAAAAAATAATTAATATAGAATATGTAAATGGTGATGAATTGGTCCTTAGCTCATCTGGAGTGGTGTTGGAGATTAATCAAAAGGGGGGAAATTTTTACACAACTATGAGGAATATAGTGGAATGAACGTATAGATGTACTTTCCAATTACAATATAGAATTCAATCTAATGATTCCAAGAACCAAGTTATATTTAAACTACATAAAGCATTTCCAAAGCAATGGTTAGTGAGACCTGTCAGACTTGCAATAACAAAGACATACAACAACAACAACAAAAATAATTCAAAAAGTAATAATTCAATTTTGTGATATTTAGTTTTCATATATCAATATAAAAATACTTTATTGTCATGTTATTTTTTCAGGAAAATTCTAAAAATCCCAGAGGACCAACGAGCGAATATCTGAAATATTCTAGTAGGAATGTCCAAAAAAATGTACAAGGAGATGGTCAAAGAAATGGACATATTTGCATCGCAGGAGGAGCTAGCTCAACAACAACATGTTTCAAATGTATGTAATCATTGAATTTTTCTATTAGGTACAAATAATTAATTTAACATTAAATATTAATTTTCAAATATTCATCTACATAAAAGAAAATAAAATGGACCTCATTCTACACATAAAATTGGACAAGGAAGAAAACGGTTGATAGCAAAGTTTATGAGTAATTGTTATTTCCTTATAACAACTTAAGTTTCTTTTTATATATTTTAAGTTGTTTTACAACATTCATCCTTGAATGTCTACAAATAGGTGCTACCATACAAAGAAGAACCATCATAAAAATTGATTGACTTTGGGTTAATTAAGGGTTCTAAGTATATGTTGGCATATCAAAAATTAATTGTGGAATTTGTTAGTATAGTCTATGTTGTTTTACTTCTATCATTTTATAATTAATGAAACAAAAATAATAATTTATATTAAATCTATGATTTATTATGAGGTATAAAACTTGCAGGAAACCAAGTATGGAACCGAGCCAACAAAAAAATTGCTGAAGCAAATCATGAGATTTGATTTTGAACATATGTGTATGATTAATGAGTCAATTCTTGCTTTGCAGTACGTAACATTTCAATTTACATTCATGTATATTATTTATTTCAATTTTCATTATTCTCACCAATGTAGATAGACTCATTACAGTTTATTTTTATGGTTGTAGATGGAACTTGAAGAACATGAAATCGATCGAGGTAATCAACAAAGTATTTATCAAAATAACCCAAGGCATGGAAGTAGCTCGAGCACTAACAACAGTTCTAGTGAAGAATGATGACCAATATATTTGGATATAAATGCAAGCTACAATAGTTTCTTTTTGAAATAATTGTCTCTGAAAATCAAACATTTTTGTTTAATTTAATGGACATAGTGTCCAAATTGAAAGACAAGAGATTACTGATAAGTGTCCCATTTTGTATAACAAAGACCCTCTTATTCATATAATAAAATATATTTTAATTTATTCTATTCCATTGTCCATTGTCACCGTGAAATGTTACATCGTTGATTAAATATATGGATGACTAAATATTATAATGAAGAGATGTAAAATCCAATGATATAACAAATTAATCCAAACATCATATCCAAATTCACTAATCAAAATATAAGATATATGTAAATTTTTGATAAATAATGGAATTAAAAAAAAACAATAATTGCACTATCATAGGTCAATGTTTTTGAGTGTATTTTAATTATTAATCTCATCGGTGTGTTTAATATTAAAATGCACCAGTGTGTTTCATAAAAATCGTGCACCAATGCTTTTATGCAATCAAATAGCATTGGTTTATATATTTATTTAATACCACAAAATTATATTAAAAAATTGGCCTTTAGTGCGTTAAGCGTATATGAAGCACCGATGCTTTTGTATTATTAATAAGCATTGGTTCCTTAGGATTGTTAATAAGAACTAGTGTGTTTGTGTTATTAATATGCATCGGTGCTATTGTGTTATTGATAAGCATCAACGCTTGTTTGTTACTAAAAAGCACCAGTGCTTTCCATTTTTAATGCATCGGGGGGGTTTTCCAGGTAATGCATGGTGCATATTATTTTATACAACATCGATGTCTTCTTATTAATAACGCACCGATGCGTTCTAAGAAGAAATCCCTGGTGCTTAATTTTTTTTAACTCTCCCGGCCTGTTTTACCGTTAAATCTCTGGTGCTTATAAGACAAATGCCTTGGTGCTTAAATATTTTACTACCCCGGTGCTTGAATATTTTACTGCCCCAGTTCTTGACTTTAAGTGTACATCACCAATGCATTACGTGTATGTATGCAGTGATGCTTGTTCCTCATAAAATCACACCAATTTGTAAAATTCTGCTAACACCTTCGGCAACCCAAATGTTTTTAACTTTATAATCAAGTTCTGTTATAATATCCACAAAAAAAATCTACTATCGAAAACAAATGTTGTAGTGGAGGTTTTTTTGAAAATTTTTGCCAATTTTGTAATAGTAGAAACCTTCGCTATAACCTGCACTAAAACGTCATTTCCTTGTAGTAAGAGCAATTTTGAATGTGAACATACATTTCTTCATTTAAAAATGACTTAATTAATGCTAATGCATTT
>CBVK0101516107.1:0-10430 GCA_900067695.1 Picea abies
ATGCCGTATGACAATTGACATTGTTGGCTGACATGAATATATCGTCCTTTCCGAAGCCACCCGATGTTGTATGGTTGTAGGTGTGGTGTTGTCGACAATCCCAACTGTTTGACGACCTCTGCTGAGATGAGGTTTTTATGGCTTTCGCTATCAACAATAAAATGCAGTGAGGTCCCCTTCACCCACATTTGTGAATGAAAAATATTCTCCCCCTCTTTAGGATCTATTGGTTCTTCTGGTTGAATTTCTACGGTCGTGACAATAACAGTGGGGTCTATGTCACTGATCTTTCCTTTACCAGTATTTTCAAAATCAGATTATGAATTAGGGTTCAACTCCTTGTCTTTGATCTTGGCCACCAATAACTATTTTGAGCGACATTCATCGGTGTTGTGCCAAGGGCTTCTGTGGAAATCACATCATTTTTCGGTGTCCTTCTTTGTCTTCCCGTGACCCTTCTTTTCCTGTGTCTTGGACTATTTTTCGGAAGACTGTTTGTTAGGGATGTCTTTGTCATACTTTGGTTGTTGCGGATTTGCAGACCTAAATTCCCGTTTGTTCTGGTGCTTAAATTTCTTCTCAATTTTAACATCATATCGATAAGCAGCACTGAGTGATGAAATGTCCAGAGAATCCATTTCAGTCTGGATGTATCTACGTAGAACCCCACGGTATTTCATAACCAAATGTCGCTCAGAGTCTTTAATACCCAGCTTGGTGTGCAAGGTATGGAAGGTATTGGTGAACTCCAAAACTGCTTGGCCCCTCTCTTGCCACAGTGTGGTCCATCTCATGTACTAGTCCTCATAGTTTCCAACAAGGTAATACCATTCTTTTACCGCATCCACAAAAAAATTCCATGTGGGATCGGCCCCATATATTCCAGACTCCTCTGTGGAACTTTGCTCCCAGTAAGTTTCCCACCAATGTTTGACATGAGGGAGAGATTTAAGGAGTGCGAAGGTGATCTTTTCTTTGTCGAAAAAATTGTGAACAGAGAAATAACCTTCTAGCAGAGTTAACCATTTTTCTAGGGCTTTTGCATCTATCTATCCTTCAAATACAGGAATATCAAAATTAACTTGTACCTTGAAAGGCGAGGTGCCTCCAAAGTGGCCACTTTATGAAGATGAACTTGATTCTATTGGCAGGCGTTGAACGATGTGGGCAAAATTATCCATCATTTCGTCCCTCTGTCGCGTGAGAGCTTGCTCAAGCAACATATTGATAGGATCGTCTGCTCCATCGTTTTTATTTTCTTCCACCATTGAGGGTTTCTTGGGTGTGCGAGAGCGATTGTATTCAAGAGAGACAAGCTTGAGACCCAATTTTCTATAATTAAACCTCGTCAGGGACATGCACTGAAAAAACGATCAAGAGCAGCCTGCTCTAATACCGCTGATACGGATTATTTTAGACACGAACTCAGATCGGAGATATAATAAAGAAATGCACAGAGATATCACAAATATTCAATAATATAACAGAAATGTATCAGAGATGCAACCATAAACACATATATACAGTAATACATGATTTCTATTAATGAAATAAATGTATAGACTGTAAAAATACAGAGTGAAAGACTCGCTAGAATGGTGGCATCTTATCTCTGAAAAGAGATGTGATGGCTACTCGCAATCGCCAGAAGATCATTACAATGAGGCTCTGAAGGAATTTTTAAAATAAAAGGGAATGCCAAAAGTCCTAGACATCCAAAAACCTAACCCTAGGAGATGAAGCACCAAAAGTCATGTGGGCCCCATTTGGGTAAGTTAGTACATCAACTTCCCGGGGTTGTAACTTTTGCATACGATCTCCGTTTTAGGTGTATGATAGCTCGTTGGAAAGGTATCTTTGATGAGATTTATTTTGGGGGATCAATAATTATTTTGGCTATCACTAAGAACCTTGATATCGAAAAACCTTCATTTAGGCCCTCAAAATGGCCCCGGAAGTTAAAACCTACTAAAAATAGTAAATTGCCAAAATTGCCAGAATACTGTTTTGAGCCATTTGGAAAAGGTGGGTGGCCACCGATATCCACCTGGATCACTCGTAATCATATATAAAAAAATATCTACAAGCGTCCTAAACCCTAACAGTAATCCTAACCCTAATCATGCTTCTTTGTTAATATATCACTCTTTAGGTTTGTTTTAATATTTAAAAATTTTTAGGTCTAAATTTTATTGTTATGATTTTTTTTATATTAATTGTCATTTTTTATCTTTCCTATTGGCGTATATCAACCATATTTTAATGATATGGTAATTTTTTATATTAATTGTCATCTTCATTGTATTCCGCGAGAAGGAAGTTTCCCTCGCACCAACTGGTCCTAGTCTTAGCGTGCGAATGAAGAGGAGGTTGTATGCGCGGTCGGGGAAGAAGTGGAGTCGAGCAAGAAAATGGGAGAGGCCAGCCCACATAATTGGATCAGAAGCACAGATGGGAGACTAAGTTTTCATGGGTTTACAAAGTTTCTTCATGGTGTAACAGTGCGTTCAAGTACCAGGCCTCAATAAATGTTTCACATGTTGTTTAATATTTATCGTTTATTTAATGTCATTGTCGAGGAGTGCTTAGGGTTGTAGTTTAGGAGCATACATGGAATAAGTCAGCCAGGTTAGATTGTAATGGATTTGGGAATTCTGTGTAGACATCGACCTCTCATGACATGTTGTCCACTGCCTTCTTTACTAGAAAGTTAACCATCACTCGTTGGGACACAACATTTTATGAGATGGTGGGTATTTAATTTTCCCAGAGAATAGATAAAACCTACTAAAAATAGTAAATTGCCAAAATTGCCAGAATATCGTTTTGAGCCATTTGGAAAAGGTGGGTGGCCACCAATATCCACCTGGATCAATCCTCCCTCCTTAGAAATCAATGGTCTTCATTGCGTTGAGTTCTCGGGGGAGAGGGGAAAGTGTTTGTTGAATCTGCATCTTGGTGAGCTGCTTGTCTTATTGGAGACGTCGCACTGCTCAGTTTGTGGAAATCTGTCACAGACCTGTTGAGGTTGAGGTTGTTCAACAAGTCGAGATACATGGAGGATGATGTGTAGAAGGAATCTTTTCACTTTGCTGCAGACTTGTCGACCTGCTTCTATTGGATAGAAGGTTCTTGGGGCAAGGCTGTAGTGGTTGCAGTGTCCTTTTGTTCTCTTTTTGAAAATATTGTGAAGAAGATGAATTTTGCAGTATGAGATACTACCTTGCGACACTTTTTAGGTGGAACAATAGTCAGAACTACCTCTGGTATTCTATAGAGATGACCCCCCAAAGTAACAATGACACTACGGGGTCGAGACTCATAAACAACATGGTGTCTCCACATATATGGTTGGCCCAAGAGAACATCATAGACATCCAGTGGGGCAACATCACATAATACCTCATCCTTGAAGGGTTGGATGTCGTATGACAATTGACACTGTTGGCTGACACGGAGATCTCATCCTTGCCAAAGCCACCAAATGTTGTATGGTTGTGGGTGTGGTGTTGTCGACAATCCCACCTGTTTGATGACCTCTGCTGAGATGAGGTTTTTCTGGCTTCCACTATCAACAATAAAATGCAGCGAGTTCCTCTTCACCCACATCTGTGAATGAAAAAGACGCTCCCCCTCTTCAAGATATGTTGGTTCTTCTGTTTGAATTGTTGCAGTCACAACAATAACAGTGGGGTCTATGTCAATGATCTGTCATTTACCAGTTTTTTCAGATTCAGATTCTGGATCAGGGTTCGGCTCTTTGTCTTTGATCTTGGCCACCAATGACTATTTTGAGTGACATTCATCAGTGTTGTGCCAAGGGTTTATGTGGAAATCAAACCATTTTCCGGTGTCCTTCTTTGTCTTCCTATGACCCTTCTTTTCCTGTGTCTTGGAATGGTTTTAGAAATACTGTTTGTTAGGGCCATCTTTGTCATACTTTGGTTGTTGCGGATTTGCATACCTAAATTCCTGTTTGTTCTGGTGCTTAAATTACTGCTCAATTTTAAAAACATATCAATAGGCAACACCGAGTGATGAGATGTCCAGAAAATCCATTTTAGTCTAGATGTATCTGTGTAGAACCCCACGGTATTTCAGAACCAAATGTCCCTCGGAGTCTTTAATACCCAACTTGGTACGCAAGGTATGGAAGGTATTGGTGAACTACGTAACTGCTTGACCCCTCTCTTTTCGTAGTGTGGTCCATCTCATGTACTGGTCCTCATAGTTTCCAATAGGGTAATAT
The DNA here is from genome assembly GCA_900067695.1 of Picea abies. Lineage (NCBI taxonomy): Eukaryota > Viridiplantae > Streptophyta > Pinopsida > Pinales > Pinaceae > Picea > Picea abies. Next base: position 4,250 of record CBVK0101516107.1, read on the forward strand.
TGTTCTTTTACTGCATCCACAAAAAAATCCCAAGTGGGATCGACCCCATATATTCCAGACTCCTCTGTGGAACTTTGCTCCCAGTAAGTTTCCCACCAATGTTTGACATGAGGGAGAGATTTAAGGAGTGCGAAGGTGATCTTTTCTTTGTCGAAAAAATTGTGAACAGATAAATAACCTTCTAGCAGAGTTAACCATTTTTCTAGGGCTTCTGCATCTATCTATCCTTCAAATACAGGAATATCAAAATTAACTTGTACCTTGAAAGATGAGGTGCCTCCAAAGTGGCCACTTGATGAAGATGCGCCTGACACTGTCGGTAGGCGTTGAAGGATGTGGGAAAAATTCTCCATCATTTCATCACTCTGTCGCATGAGAGCTTGCTCAAGCAACAGATTGATAGGATTGTCTGCTTCGTCATTTCTATTTTCTTCCGCCATTGAGGGTTTCTTGGGTGTGAGAGAGCAATTTTCTTCAAGAGAGACAAGCTCGAGACCCAAATTTCTATAATCAGACCTCATCGGGGACATGCACTGAAAAAATGATCAAGAGCAACCTGCTCTGATACCACTGATCCGGATTATTTTCGGCACGAAATCAGATCGGAGATATAATAAAGAAATGAACAGAGATATCAGAGATATTCAATAATATAACAAAAATGTATCAGAGATGCAACCATAAACAAAGATATATAGTAATACACGATTTCTATTAATGAAAGAAATGTACAAAGACTATAAAAATACAGAGTGAAAGACTCGCTAGAATGGTGGCAGCTTATCTCTCAGAAGAGATGTGATGGCTACTCGCATTCGCTAGAAGATCATTACAATGAGGCTCTGAAGGCCTTTTTACAATAAAATGGAATGTCAAAATTCCTATACATCCAAAAACCTAACCCTAGGAGATGAAGCGCCAAAATTCATGTGGGCCCCATTTGGGTAAGTTAGTACATCAACTTCCCGGGGTCGTAACTTTTGCATACGATCTTTGTTTTAGGCGTATGATAGCTCATTGGAAAGGTATCATCGAGAAGGTTCATTTTGAGGGTTCAAACATGCCTTTGGCTATTACTGATAACCTCGATCTCGAAAAACCTTCATTTAGGCCCTCAAAATGACCCCAGAAGTTAAAACCTGCTAAAAATAGTAAATTGCCAAAATTGCCAGAATACTGTTTTGAGCCATTTTGAAAAGGTGGGTGGCCACCAATATCCACCTGGATCACTCGTAGTCATATATAAAAAAATGTCTACAAGCGTCCTAAACCCTAATGGTAATCCTAAGCCTAATCACGCTTCTTTGTTAATATATCACTCTTTAGGTTTTTTTTTCATATTTCAAATTTTTAGGTCTAAATTTTATTGTTATGATTTTTTTTATATTAATTGTCATTTTTTATCTTTCCTATTGGCGTATATCAACCATATTTTAATGATATGGTAATTTTTTATATTAATTGTCATCTGCATTGTATTCCGCGAGAAGGAAGTTTCCCTCGCACCAACTGGTCCTAGTCTCAGCGTGCGAATGAAGAGGAGGTTGTATGCGCGGCCGGGGAAGAAGTGTATTCGAGCAAGAAAATGGGACAAGCCAGCCCACATAATTGGCTCAAAAGCATAGATGGGAGACTAATTTTTCATGGGTTTACGAAGTTTCTTCATGGTGTAACAGTGTGTTCAAGTACGAAGCCTCAATAAATGTTTCACATGTTGTTTAATATTTATCGTTTATTTAATGTCGTTGTCGGGGAGCGCTTAGGATTGCAACTCAGGAGCATACATGGACTGAGTTAGCCGGAGCAGATTGTAATGGATTTGGGAATTCTGTGTAGACATCGACCTCTCATGACATGTTGTCAATCTTTATTGGAAAGTTAACCATCACTCGTTGCGACACAACATTTTATGAGATGGTGGGTATTTAATTTTCCTAGAGAATAGATATAATTTTTTCTGAAATAAAGTTGAATTTTAAATTTTAAGAGTTGAAATGGATTTATGAAATTTATGCAGGTCATGCGAGAAATGCAATCCATTACGGAGAAGTTTAACCTGAAAGTAGTGAATGTTTTCTTTCCTGCAACTCCATATGAATTTCTTGAAACTTCACTTGAGTTTCATACGAAGATGAAAGGTTTCCAGTCGTACGGTGGTATATTAATGTTCTTTCTCACCGATCGTTATGAGCCTGATCTCTTTCGTGTAAGATTTGAAGTGAGTAATGATTGCGTTAGCTGATGAATACACAGTCCGCGGTGGAAACGAAATCCATTATGGACTAAAGCTACATGTGTTGACATGGACGAAAAAGTGTAAATTGTTTAGAGATGAGAAAGGCTACAACAACATCCATGTATCTTATAACTGGGGGGCATCTAGTGACAAAGTCGATGTGAAAAGGGGATGGATTATAATGGTCGATAAGAATATCGATGTTTCACAAGTATTCAAACAAATTATAATGGCATTTTCATTAGAAAAAAACTAATGAAAAATGCCCAAAGAAATTGATATTTTTCTAATATACATTTTAAGTTATTTAAATGATCTAAAATAATATATTAATGTATTTAAATGATTTAAAATGAATATATTTAAATGATATAATTTAAATATTTTAATTATTTTCAAGATATGTATATTTTCATTATAACAATATATTTAGTATTTTTTAAATTTGTTTATATAATGATTTTAAAATTAAGTATATATTTATTTTTATATATAAATATTTGATATATTAATTATAGTTTTAATAGATGCAAATAATTATCAATATATATAATAATTATATTATTTAGTAACAAATATCTTTGTCCCATCATGTTATAAAACTAATATCCATTATTATTATTATTTGTTATAAATATTCTTTTTTTGAAATTGAAATATGTTGTTATCTATTACTATATAGTGTTTTTAATAAATCCTATTAATTTTTTTAATTAGGATAATTATTTTTAAAGTTTCATTTTAGTTTTTTGCCATATCAAACAATTATATATTTATTTTTAAATTTATTAAGTAGCCAAAATATATTTTTAAATTTATTAAGTAGTCAAAATGATTTAAAAAATAAATAGATTAAGATAGATTTATAATTCTAAGATAAAATTATAGTGTTTAAGTAATTTTTATTTTCCCCACTTCTATTCTATTATATAGATTTATTTTTTCAAATTTGAAATTCGTTCATTAAATTAATATATATTAATAATGTAATGCATTAATAGTTCAATTAATATATTAATAGTTCAATTAGTTCAATTAATATATTAATAGTGAAATTGGTTCAATTAATAGTGTAATATATTAATATATTTTTAAATTTGTTAAGTAGCCAAAAAAATTTTAAAAATAAATAAATTAAGATAGATTTATAATTTAGTCTATACATTTATTTTTCCCACTTTTATTATATTATATAGATTTATTTTTTCAAATTTGAAATTGGTTCAATTGATTAATATATATTAATAATGTAATGTATTAATAGTTCAATTAATACATTAATAGTTCAAATGGTTCAATTAATATATTAATAGTAAAATTGGCTCAATTAATAATGTAATGTATTAATATATTTTTTAATTTATTAAATAGCCAAAATAATTTAAAAAATAAATAGAGTAAGATAGATTTATAATTCCAAGCTTATAATGTCTATACATTTATTTTCCCCACTTCTATTATATTTTATAGATTTATTTTTTCAAATTTTAAATTGGTTCAATTCATTGATATATATTAATAGTGTAATGTATTAATAGTTCAATTAAAATATTAATAGTTTAATTGGTTCTATTAATATATTAATAGTGTAATGTATTAATATATTTTTAAATTTATTAAGTAGTCAAAATAATTTAAAAAATAAATAAATTAAGATAGATTTATAATTTCAAGATAAATTTTTAATGCCTAAATAATTTTTATTTCCCCACTTCTATTATATTATATAGATTTATTTTTTCAAATTTATTAATAAGAAATTAAAACTAATTATGCATCAATTTTATATAAGGTTGTAAAGCATGTAATTTCTCTATAAAGTTGTAAAGCATGTATTGTCGGTTATGTGGGCGTTAATAATATTATGTAGTCTTTAATGGGGAGATGTGATTTATGAATCCAACAATCATCTTTTAAAGTTTTAATTATTTAAAGTTTCAAGTTTTTTAATGATATATTAAATTATTTATATTGATAATGAAATAGTGTATAAAGGTTGTTTGAAGTTTTATATTTATTTAAATAGTGGTTAGAGTTTTAATAATATTATGTAAAGATTTGATTTCTATATGTGTATGAAAGGTTCGTTAGAGTGTCATAATATGGAAATTATGTATTTGAAATTGTTTTTTACTAATTTTTATTTTTTCCATACATTTTATGGAAAAGTATAAATCATTTTATACAAAGTAAAAGATGATTCCATACATCTCATTGTGACTAACATTTCCCAACGTCGCCATGTGACGAACTTTTTCGAACGTCGCAATGTGAACTTTTTTTATTGATGTCACATTATAACGGCCATTTTCCCAACATCGCAAAAGTAAAAGATGATTCTACACTGTGTCAAGTGTTTCCAAATATTTCATTATTATGAAAATTTCCCTAGGTCACATTGTGACGAACATTTTCCAACGTCGCAATGTGACGACTATTTCCCAATGTTAAATTGTGTCGAACCTTTCCCATCATCACAATGTGACGAACATTTCCCTTTTCTTATCAATGTCCTTAGGAAAAATATAAATCATTGTCTAAAAAGTAAAACTTGATTCCATACATCTCATTGTGACTAACATTTCCATTGCATTATGATGAACATTACCATTACATTGTGATTAACATTTCATTATGATGAACACTTCCCTACATCACATTGTGACGAACATTTCTGAACGTCGCAATGTGACGACCATTTCCCAACGTCGCATTGTGACGAACATTTCCCATTGTCACAATGTGACGAAAATTTCCCTTTTGTTATAAATGTCCTTAGGAAAAATATAAATCATTGTCTAAAAAGTAAAACATGATTCCATACATCTCATTGTGACTAGCATTTCCAAACGTTGTACTCTGACGAATATTTCCCAATGTCGCATTGTGATGAACATTTTTGAACGTCGCAATGTGAAAACAAATTCTTGATGCTACATTCTAACGACCATTTTCCCAACGTCGCAAAAGTAAAAGATGATTCTACACTGTGTCAATTCTTTCCAAACATTTCCCTACCTCGCATTCTGACGAACATTTCCCAACATCGCAATGGGACGACCATTTCCCAATGTCGCATTGTGACGAACGTTTCCCATCGTCACAATGTGACGAACATTTCCCTTTTGTTATCCATGTCCTTAGGAAAAATATAAATCATTATCTAAAAGGTAAAACATGATTCCATATATCTCATTGTGGTTAACATTTCCATCACATTATGATGAACATTTCCATTGCATTGTGACTAACATTGCATTATGATGAACATTTCCCTACGTCGCATTCTAACGAGCATTTCCCAACATCGCAATGTGATGACCATTTCCCAATGTCGCATTGGGACGAGTGTTTCCCATCGTCACAATGTGACGAACATTTCCCTTTTGTTATCAATGTCCTCAGGAAAAATATAAATCATTGTCTAAAAAGTAAAACATGATTCCATACATCCCATTGTGACTAACATTTCCATTTCATTGTGACTAACATTGCATTATGATGAACATTTCTCTACGTCGCATTTTGACGAACATTTCCCAACATCGCAATGTGATGACCATTTCCCAATGTCGTATTATGACGAATGTTTCCCATCGTCCCAATGTGACGAAAATTTCCCTTTTGTTATCAATGTGCTTAGGAAAAATATAAATCATTGTTTAAAAAGTAAAACATGATTCCATACATCTCATTGTGACTAACATTTCCATTGCATTATGATGAATATATCCATTGCATTGTGACTAACATTGCATTATGATGAAAATTTTCATACATCGCATTCTGATGAACATTTCCCAATGTCGCAATGTCATGACCATTTCCCAATGTCACGAGCATTGTCCAACGTCACATTGTGATGAACAACTCTCAATATAATTTTCCATTGTCATAAGCATTTACAGTTGTCGCAATGCAACAAACTATATATATATATATATA
>CBVK0101516109.1:0-11222 GCA_900067695.1 Picea abies
TTGAGAGATTGTCAATACTCTAGATGATATTGATCAACAATGTACTCTTAACCCAAGTTTTCAATGAGTTGTAAACATTTAGCACTACAACCCAGGAGTGGAAAGGAGTTTCCTTCATTTTAGCAATTGCTATAATTTTGAAAAAAAAAATCTTTTTAACAAGTCTATTATATTAATGTGTAAATATTTTACACATTATTGTTATTAGATGTTAGAAATGTTTTGTTGAGTGCAAATGAACAAATATAGATATATAGAGATGAGTGTGTGTATGTGTCTGTGTGTGCACACACATATATACTTTTATTTTGCATAGTATATCACAAGTTATTTGAATGTGGCATGGTGTTGGATTTGATGTACTAGGTGCAATTAGAAATGAGGCACTTATCTAGAAATTTTGATAAAGGGATGTGTTGGCGAGGATTTTATTTCCTCGACAAGAGAGAGAGGCAAATGATTCTAAAAATTTGAAGTGTGAGTTTGTGTCTCTTAATGTTTTCTCTTTAAATTTGTAAGAACATAAATTGTTTTATTTATTATATTAAAAGGAACCTGTTCTGTACAACATGTACAATTAAGCATGCATAAGAATGAATAGAAATTTTGCAAAGCAAAAAAAACAAAAACCCAAAGGGAAAATATCATTCAGTGAAGATATTAATTAAAATTGAATAATAAAATATGTTGCAAGAGAATGAAAAAAAATCAAGTCAATTACTGTAAATTACCCAAGCTCAATACAATTTGAATTTGAAAAATCAATAAATTAGATGATAATGTGATTATAATAACAAAAATTGGTGCAACTATGGGTTTAACTGCTACAAAACTTATAAAAAGAACTATATTAAAACAAAATTAGAATTAATAGAATGCTAAAATCCAATAACAATCATATAACTAATTATGGTTGATCATATAAACCACATTGAAACGAATAGTTCAAACCACTCAAAATAGTTGATCACAACATGACAATGTAACATATAGAACTACTATTTTTATTAATGCCCAAATTTTCATCAAGGCAGAATTGATGTCCACCCACCTATTCCACTAGCTTAAAACATGGGTTTACACCTTGGCAGTTTTTCTATGGTGTTTCGGGTCCTAAATTTCCGGGGCCATTTTGAGGCCCTAAATGATGTTTTTTGGGAGCGATAGTTCCCACATAGTAACCAAAGACATTGTTTAGGATGAATGGAATATGTACTCCCTGGCTAGAACTTTCCAATGAGGTATAGAACATCCCAAATGAAGATTGTATGAAAACGTTATGCCCTTGGGAAGTTGATGTACCAACTACCCCCATCGAGGCCCACAGTTATGCCCTTGGGAAGTTGATGTACCAACTACCCCCATCGAGGCCCACAAACCTTTTGGCATTTCATTTTCCGGAGTTAGGGTTTTGGATTTTATTTATGTTAAAAAGGCCTCTAGAGCCTCATGGTAAACAACATCATCTTCTTGTGAATGAGTGTAGAAATCACATCTCTTCTCAGAGATAAGATGCCACCATTCTAGCGAATCAGTCACTCTGTAATTGTACAGTTTCTATACATTCTCTCATTAATAAAAAATGTGCATTATTGTATCTCTATAATTATTGAAATATTTCTATGTATCTTGCAATATCTCTGTATATTTCATTGTTATATATTTGCCTTCATTTCATTCTCAAAATAATCTGGATCAATGGTATCGAAGCAGACTACTCCTTGTTGTTTCTTAGTGCATGTCCCCGATGAGGTTAGGGTATAGAGAGTTGGGTCTCGAGATAGTTTCTCTTGAGGAAAACTGCTATCACCATCCCAAGTGACCTCCCATGGAGGAAGAGAAGAGGAATGAGGGAGTAAAATATCCCATCAATTTGTTTCTCGTGGAATCCATTACGCAATAGAGGAACAAAATGTTGGAGAATTTTGCCTAAATCCTTCAATGATTTTCGACAATAACATGCATGTCTTTGTCAAGTAGTCACTTTGGAGATGGTACCCCATTCAAGATACAAGTTCATTTTCATATTCCCGTACTTGAAGGTCATATTGATGTGGATGCTTTGGAAAAATTATTAAATTTACTAGAAGGTTATTTCTTTGTTCACAATTTTCCCGACAGAGAAACGATCACCTTTGCGCTCCTTAAATCTCTTCCCCATGTCAAACATTGGTTGAAAACCTGCTAGGAGAATAGTTCTACAGAGGAAATTGGAATATTTGGGGCTGATCCCAGTTGGGATTTTTTATGAATGCATTCAAGGAGAAATATTACCCTGTGGTAAATTATGATGACCAGTATATGAGATGGACCACACCACATCAAAAGCAGGACGAAACAGTGATGTAGTTCAAAAATGCCTTCCATACCTTGCGCACCAAGTTGGGTATCAAAGAATATGAGTGAAATATGGTTTTGAAATACTGTGGAGCTCTACAAAGGTAGACCCAAACCAAAATGGAGTTTCTAGACATCTCATTATTGGGAGCCGCTTATAGATATGTTGTCAAAATCGAGCAAAAATTCAAGTAGCAGAACAAAAGGGAATTTGGATCTTCAAACCCGAAACAACCAAAGTGTGGTAAAGGCAACCCTAATTCACAGAATAGTTAACCTCAAGACAACCAGTCCAAGCCATAGGAAAAGAAGGGAAACATGAAGATGAAGAAGGACACTGGGAAGTGGTGTGACTTCCACAAAAGTCCTTGGCACAACACCGATGAATGTCACTCAAAACAATCATTGGTAGCCCATGTCAAAGAAACAGAGCCAAGCCCCGGCTCAGACTCCGATTTATAAAATAGTAAAAGGAGACAAATAATTGATGCAAAACCCACTTCTATTGTCGCAACCACAACAATCCAACCAAAATAACCAAAGGATCCTGTGTAGGAGGAGTACCTTTTCCGTTCACAGATGTGGGTGAAGGGGACCCTGTTGCATTTTATTGTTGATAGTGGAAGCCATAAGAACCTCATCTCAGCAGAGGTCATCAAGCAGTTGAATTTTCTTACAAAACCACACCTACAACCATACAACATTGGATGGCTCCACTGAGGATGAGATCTTTGTGTTAGCCAGTAGTGTCACCTGTCATACGATGTAAATCCCTTTAAGGATGAGGTACCGTGTGATGTTTCCCCACTGTAAGTTTGTTATGTTCTGTTAGGCCAGGCATATATGTGGAGGCATCATGTTGTTTATGAGTATCGACCCCCTAACGTCATTTTTACTATCATGGGTCATCCCTACAAGATACCAGAGGTAGTTCTGACTACTGCACTGACAAAATAATGCCACAAAGTAATCTCTCATACCGCAAAGTTTACCCTTTTCACAGCCTGGTCAAAATAGAAGGACATTGCAACCACTACAACCTCATCCTAAGACCCTTCTATCCAACAGAAGTAGATCAAAAAGATTGTAGAAGAGAACCAATATATTCCTACTGCACCTATGGGGGTGCCTCCACACTTCCCAGTCAAACCAAGTTATGATAAATTATTTCATGTTCTTCATGTTGCATCTTCACCAATAGGGTCCTCCCACACTTAGGAAGATCATGCAACCAGATGATCTAGGAGGAAATCAGTGGCCACCCACCTATTCCACTGGCTCAAAACAAGGGTTTACACCTTTGCAGTTTTTCTACAGTTTTTCGGGTCCTGAACTTCTGGTGCCATTTTGAGGCCCTAAACGACATTTTTTGGGCACGACAATGCCCAGGCGATAGCCAAAGGCATCGTCTAGGATGAATAGAATATGTATTCCTCATATATACCTTTTTGATGAGGTATATAATTCCCAAAACACATATCGTATGCAAAATTTATGCCCTTGGGAAGTTGACGTACCAGCTACACCCATCGGGGCTCGCAAACCTTTTGGAATTTCATCTTCTGTGGTTAGGGTTTTGGATTTTCATTATGTTAAAAATCCCTCTAGAGCATCATTTCAAACATCATCATTTTCTTGCGAATGAGCATAGCCATCACATCTCTTCTCAAATATAAGATGTCACCATTCTAGCGAGTCATTCACTCTATAGTTTTACAGTTTCTATACATTCTCTCATTAATAAAAATTGTGCATTACTGTATCTCTATGATTATTGTAATATTTTTGTGTATCTCACAATATCTCTGTATATTTCATTGTTATATCTCTTCCTTCATTTGGTTCTCAAAATAATCTGGATCGATGGTATTAGAGCAGGCTACTCCTTGTTGTTCCTTAGTGCATGTCCCCGACAAGGTCAGGATATAGAGAGTTGGGTCTCGAGATAGTTTCTCTTGAGGAAAACCTCTCTCACCAGCACAATCTGCCTCCCATGGCAGAAGAAAAGAGGAACGAGGGAGAAAGATATCTCATTAAGTTTTTTCTCGCGGAAGCCCTCGCACAACAATAGAACGAGATGTTGGATAATTTTGTTGAAATCCTTCAATTATTTCTGACAATAACATGCACGTCTTCATCACGTAATCTCTTTGGAGACTCTACCCCATTCAAGGTGAAAGTCAATTTTGATATTTCCCATATTTGAAGGTCAGATCGATGCAAATGCTTTGGAAAAATGGTTAAATTTTCTAGAAGGTTATTTCTCTGTTCACAATTTTTCCAATAGAGAAAAGGTTACCTTTGCACTCCTTAAAGCTCTCCCCCATGTCAAACATTGGTGGGAAACTTGTTGAGAGAAAAATTCCATAGAGGAGTCTAGAATATTTGGAGTCGAGCCCACATGGGATTTTTTTATGGATGCGGTCAAGGAGAAATATTAACCTGTGGGAAACTATGATGACTAGTACATGAGATGGAACACACTGTATCAAAATCGGGACTAAACAATGTCATAGTTCACAAATACCTTCCATACCTTGCGAACCAAGATGGGTATCAAAGACTATGAGCGACATATGGTTATGATATATTGTGGGGATCTACATAGGTACATCCAAACTGAAATGGAGTTTCTGGACATATCATCATTGGGATCTACTTATAGATATGTTGTCAAAAGTGAGCAGAAATTCAAGAAACATAACAAGCGTGAATTTGGGTTTTCAAACCTGCAACAAACAAAGTATGGTAAATGCATCCCTAAACCACAAAACAATCAACCTCAAGAAAAATAGTCCAAGCCATAGGAAAATAAGGGAAACGAGAAGACGAAGGACACTAGGAAGTGGTGCGACTTCCACAAAATCCCTTGGCACAACATTGATGAATGTCGCTCGAAACAGTCATTGGTAGCCGATCTCAAATAAATAGAGCCGAGCCCTGAATCAGAGTCCGATTTAGACAATAATAAAAGGAGACAGATAATTGATGCATAACCCATTACTACTATTAGGACCTGAACAATCCAACCAGAAGAACCAGAGGATCCTGAGGAGGCGGAGCGCCTTTACCATTCACATATGTGGGTGAAGGGGACCTCGTTGCATTTTATTGTTGATAGAGGAAGCCAAAATAACCTCATATCAGCATAGGTCATAAAGAAGTGGGATTTTCTAGAAAAAAAACACCCACAACCATACAACATCAGATAGCTCCGCCAGGGACGAGATCTTCATGTCATCCAACAATGTTTCTTGTCATATGATATCAAGCCCTTCAAGAATGAGGTAAAGTGTGATGCTTTCCCACATTAAGTTTGTGATGTTATGTTAGGCCAGATATATATGTGGAGGCATCATGTTGTTTATGAATCTCGACCCCGTAGCATCATTGTTACTCTGGGGGTTCATCCCTAAAGGATACCAGAGGTAGTTCTGACTATTGTACCAACAAAAAAATGTCACAAAGTAATCTCTCATACCACAAAGTTTATCCTCTTCACAACCTGGTCAGAAGATAAGGAAACTACAACCACTACAACCTTGTCCCGAGACCCTTCTATCCAATAGAATCAGATCAACAAGATTATAGAAGACCACCAAGATATTCCTACTACACCTACGGGGGTGCCTCATCACTACCCAGTCAAACCAAGTTATGATAAATCCCTTCATGCTCTTCATGTTTCATATTCACCAATAGAGTCCTCCTGCACTCAAGAAGATCATGCGACCAAATTGGTTAAACAAATCCAACCCCTCCAACAATAGGTTCATAACAACCTTCAACAAGCCAAGTAGGACAACTTCTTCAGCAAGGAAAGATGCTCACTAAGGTTCAAATTCAACAAAATCTTCCCTGGGGACTTGACGCAATGGAGGCCATTTATTCCTAAGGGGGGAGGATTGATCTAGGCAAAAATCGATGGCCACCCACCTATTTCACTGGCTCAAAACACGGGTTTCCACCTTGGCATTTTTTCTACGATTTTTTAGGTACTCGACTTCTGGGGCCATTTTGAGTCTCTAAATGATGGATTTTGGGCACGAAGGTGCCCAAACGTTAGCAAAAGATATCATTTGGGTCGGACAAAATATTTACTCGTCGGCTAGACCTTTCCGACTAGGTGTAGAACTCCCCAAATGGAGATCATATGCAAAAGTTACAACCTTGGGAAGTTGACGTATCAACTACCCCCATCGAGGCCCGCAAAGCATTTGGAGTTTCATCTTCCAGGGTTAGGGTTTTGGATTTTTTATGTTAAAAAGGCCTCTAGAGACTCATTTTAAACATCATCATCTTCTTGTGAATGAGTGTAGCCATCACATATCTTCTTAGAGATAAGATACAACTATTCTAGTGCGTAATTCGCTCTATAATTTTACATTTTCTGTACATTCTCTCATTAATAAAAATTGTGCATTACTGTATCTCTTTGATTAAATTGCAATATTTCTGTGTATCTTGAAATATCTCTATATATTTTGATGTTATATCTCTGCCTTCATTTCGTTCTCAAAATAATATGGATCAATGGTATTAGAGAAGGCTACTCCTTGTGGTTTCTTAGTGCATGTCCTCGACGAGGTCAGGGTATAGAGAGTTGGGTCTCAAGCTAGTTTCTCTTGCGGAAAACCACTCTTTCCAACCCAAGTGCCCTCCCATGGTGCAAGAGAAGAGGAACGAGTGAGCAGAATAGCCCATCAAGTTGTTTCTCATGGAAGCCCTTGCACGACAAAGGAACGAGATGTTGGAGAATTTTTCCCAAATCCTTCAGTGATTTCCGACAATAACAAGCGTGTCTTCATCAAGAATTCGCTTTGGAGATACTACCCCATTCAAGGTACAAGTTAATTTTGATATTCCCATACTTGAAGGTCAAATCTATGCAGATGATTTGGAAAATGGTTAAATTTTCTAGAAAGTTATTTCTTTGTTCACAATTTTTCCAACAGAGAAAATATAACCTTTGCACTCCTTAAATCTATTCCCCATGTCAAACATTGGTGGGAAACTTGCTAGGACAAAAATTTCATAGAGGAGTATGGAATATTTTTCGTTGAGCCCACTTGGTAATTTTTTATGGATGCAGTCAAGGAGCAATATTACCATGTGGGAAACTATGATGACCAATACATGAGATGGACTGCACTACATCAAAAGCGAGACCAAACAATGTCAGAGTTCGAAAATACCTTCCATACCTTGTGTACCAAGCTGGTTATCAAATAATATGAGTGACATATGGTTTTGAAATAGTATGGGGATATACATAGGTACATCCAAACTGAAATGGATTTTTTGTACATCTCATCACTGGGAGCCACTTATATATATGCTGTCAAAATTGAGCATAAATTCAACTAGCAGAACAAGCGGGAATTTGGGTTTGCAACCAACAACAACCAAAGTATGGTAAAGGAAACACTAACTCACAGAACATTCAACCTCAATACAATCAGTCCAAGCCACAGGAAAAGAAGGTAAACATGAAGATGAAGAAGGACACTGGGAAGTGGTGTGACTTCCACAAAATCCCTTGGCACAACACCGATGAATGTCACTCGAAACAATAATTGGTAGTTGAGATCAAAGAAACAGAGTCAGGCCCTGACTCAGACTCTGATTCAGACAAACAATAAAAGGAGACACATAATTGATGCAGAACTGACTGCTATTTTCTCGACCACAACAATCCAACCAGAAGAACTAAAGGATCCTGAGGATGTAGAGCACCTTTTCCATTCACAAATGTGGATGAAGGGGACCCCGTTGCATTTTATTGTTTATAATGGAATCCATAATAACCTCATCTCAACAAAGGTCATCAAGTAGTTGAATTTGCTGACAACACCACAACCACATCCATATAACATCGGATGGCTATGCCACGAATGAGATCTTTGTGTCAGCCAGTAGTGTCGTCTATCATATGGCATCAATCCATTCAAGGATGAGGTATTGTGTGATGTTTCCCCATTGTAAGTTTGTGATGTTATGTTAGGATAGACATATATGTGGAGACTTCATGTTGTTTATGAGTCTCGACCCCGTAGCATCATTATTACTCTGGGGGGTCATCCCTACAGGATACCAGAGTTAGTTCCGACTATTGTACCAACAAAAAAATACCGCAAAGTAATCTCTCATACCAAAAAGTTTATCCTTTTCACAACTTGGTCAGAAGAGAAGGACATTGCAACCACTACAACCTCGGACCAAGACCCTTCTATCGAGCAGACGAAGATCAACAATATTGTAGAAGAGCACCAAGATATTCCTACTGCACCTATGGGGGTGCCTCCACACTGCCCAGTCAAACCATGTTATGATAAATCCCTTCATGTTCCTCATGCTGCATATTCACCAATAGGGTCCTCCCGCACTCAGGAATATCATGCATCAATATTGGTTAAAAAAATCCAAACCCTCCAACAATAGATTCATAACAACTTCAAGAAGATAAGCAAGGTAAGCTTCTCACCAAGGTTAAAATTCAACAAAAGCTTCCTCGGGGACTTGACATAATGGATACCATTTATTCCTAATGGGGGAGGATTGATCCAGGAGGAAATTGGTGGCACCCACCTATTCCACTGGCTCAAAACATGGGTTTCCACCTTAGCAGTTTTTCTATGGTTTTTCGGGTCCTGAACTTCCGGGGCTGTTTTGAGGACCTAAATGACGTTTTTTTGGCATGACAACACCTAGGAGATGCTAGCATTGTCTGGGTGGAATGGAATATGTAATCCTCAGATATATCTTTTTGAGGAGGTATACAATGCCCCAAATGCAAATCGTATGCAAAATTTATTCCCTTGGGAAGTTGATGTACCAATTATCCCCATTGGAGCCCTCAAACCTTTTGGTATTTCATCTTCCAGGGTTAGGGTTTTGGATTTTATTTATGTTAAAAATCCCTCTAGAGCCTCATTTTAAACATAATCATATTCTTACAAATGAGCATAGCATCACATCTCTTCTCAGAGCTAAGCTTCCACCATTCTAGTGAATCATTCACTCTGTAATTTTACATTTTCTGTACATTCTCTCGTTAATAAAAATTGTTCATTACTATATCCCTGTGATTATTGTAATATTTCTATGTATCTCAAAATATCTTTGTATATTTTATTGTTATATCTCTTCCTTCATTTGGTTCTCAAAATAATCTGGATCATTGGTATCAGAGCAAGGCACTCCTTGTTGTTTCTTAGTGCATGTCCCCGACGAGGTCAGGGTATATAGAGTTGGGTCTCGAGCTAGTTTCTCTTGAGGAAAATGGCTCTCGCCGGCCCAAGAGACCTCCCATAGTATAATAAAAGAGGAACGAGGGATAAAAATATCTCATCAAGCTATTTCTCACGGAAGCCCTTACACAACAGAGGAATGAGATGTTGGATAATTTCATCCAAATCCTTCAACGATTTCTAACAATAACATGCACGTATTATTCAAGTAGTCACATTGGAGACAAAACCCCATTCAAGGTGCAAGTCAATTTTTATATTCCTGTATTTGAAGGTCAGATCGATGAAATTGCTTTGGAAAAATGGTTAAATTTTCTAGAAGATTATTTCTATGTTCACAATTTTTCCAACAGAGAAAAGGTCACCTTTTCACTCCTTAAGGATCTCCCCCATGTCAAACATTGGTGGTAAAATTTCTCGGAGAAAAATT
Organism: Picea abies; assembly: GCA_900067695.1. Classification (NCBI taxonomy): domain Eukaryota; kingdom Viridiplantae; phylum Streptophyta; class Pinopsida; order Pinales; family Pinaceae; genus Picea; species Picea abies. The sequence continues at coordinate 10,018 of CBVK0101516109.1, forward strand.
CCATAGAGGAGTCTGAAATATTTGGGGCTGAGCCAACATGATATTTTTAAAGGATGTTTTCAAGGATAAATATTACCTTGTGGGAAAGTATGATGACCAGTACATGAGATGGACCATGTTGCATCAAAAGAGGGACCAAACAGTGTCAAAGTTCACAAATACCTTCCATACATTACGCACCAATATGTGTATCAAATAGTATGAGTGACATCTAGTTCTGGAATATTGTGGGGCTCTACATAGGTACATCCAAACTGAAATGGATTTTCTGGACATCTCATCATTGGGAGACACTTATAGACATGTTGTCAAAATTGAGAACAAATTCAAGTAGCAGAACAAGCAGGAATTCGGGTTTGAAAATATGCAAGAACCAAAGTATGGTAAAGACAAATGTAACTCACAGAACAATCAACCTCAAGAAAACTATTCTAGTCCATAGGAAAATAAGAGAAGCGAGAAGACGAAGAAGGAAACTGGGAAGTGGTGCGACTTCCACAAAATCCATTGACACAACACCAATTAAGTTCACTCGAAACAATCATTGGTAGAAAAGCTCAAAGAAATAGAGCCAAGCCCTGGTTTGGACTCCGATTTAGACAATAATAAAATGAGACAAATAATTGATGCATAACCCACTGCTATTGTCATGACCACAACAATCCAACTAGAAGAACAAAAGGATCATGAGGAGGTGGAGCACCTTTTCCATTCACAAATGTGGGTGAAGTGGACCCCGTTGCATTTTATTATTGATAGCATAAGACAAGAGAAAATCATCTCAATAGAGGCCATCAACCAGCTATATTTTCCTACAACACCATACTCGAAACCATACAATATATGATGGCTCCACCAGGGACGAGATCTTCGTGTCAGCCAGTAGTGTTTCCTGTCATATGGCATCAAGCCCTTCAAGGATGAGGTACTATGTGATGTTTCCCCATTGGAAGTCTATGATGCTCTATTATTCCAACCATGTATGTGGATGTGTCATGTTATTTATGACTCTTGGCTCCATAGCGTCATTTATACTCTAAGATACTAGAGGTAGTTTTGACTATTTTACCAACAAAAAAGTGTCGCAAAGTAACCTCGCATACTGCAAAGTTTATCCTTTTCAAAACCTAGTCAGAAGAGAAAGACACTACTACCAGTGTAGCCTTGGCCCAATACCCTTCTATCCAACATAATCAAATCAACCA
>CBVK0101516111.1:0-10707 GCA_900067695.1 Picea abies
TTGATCTCACATGAATTTGTCTCTAATAGATAGACCTATTTCGAACTAATATCAGTACAGTAGGAAGTTGTTTGTACTTTTGTTTGTCTACAGGGCTTATCAAGGAGTTCAAAATTGAAGCTCAACTCGGACTGTGCAGGGACAAATACCAGTAAAAGGTACTTCTTTTCTCCTTCCTCCTCACACATTAGTTTATCTAGATCTAAAAGGAAGTCAGTGTCCATGATAAGAATCTTTTGTCTTAAGAGTTAAGAGTCTATCTCTTAAGAGGAGATCTACCTGTCCGCAGGGAGATTTTCCTTCAACAATAGTGTTACTGAAGATATGAAGAAAACTAACACTAATATTTCCATGTATGATATTTTCACATTACCACAATAGTGTGATCTCCTTATCGACACTTTTAATGCCGACAAATCTCACAAGAAAGCCATCGCTTCAATCAACAATAGTTTTAAAACTGCAGAAACAAAGGCAATACATATAGTTGAAATTAACTATTCCATCAACGCAACAAGTATAGGAGTTTATTCAAAGTCCCAATATCCCTCCTTTTCTGCTTACAAATGAAATTTTTTATTTCAATATACACAATTGTTTAGTAGATTCTGGTGCTTCCTCCCACATCATGCCCTATTCAATATGCCAAAGAATAAATGTTGTCCTGCAATTAACTACCACAAGAATCATACAATTAGATAAGTCAGATGTAAAAGTAAGAGGAGAGATCAAAGATGTACAAATTGTATTAGCCTCTGACCCAAGGGTCCATCAAGTTATTGACATTGTTGTTGTTGATATCCTAGATAATTATGGTTTTTTGTTGAGCAGGAATTGGTCAGCCAAAATTCAAGGCTATTTCTCTACATACTAGTCCCACATTTGGCTCCCGTACAAAGGTAATCCCAATCATATTCACATTGATAATGAGGATCACATGAAACACATGGTGATTGAATTGGAAGGTAAAAATGAGCCAATCATCTTCTCACACTCTGTGTTGGGTAATTATTTCTTAGAGACTGACCATGGTTGTTATGAAGCACAACAATATGAAATTCAAACAGACACCCAGTATGAACTCCTTCCATGTAATCAGACTGATGATAATGCTTGTATAGTGTTAAAGGAACTAGATTATTGTATAAGTAACCCACCTATATATATTAACATTTGGACTATGTTTTTTTATGGATCAAAATCCCAAGACAAAGCTAGGGATGGATGTATCCTTATCGATCCACATGAACGTAAAACTCTCATATCCTGCCAATTGGAATTTGAATGCACCAATAATATTGTGGAATATTGAGCCTTGGTTCAAGGTTTGAAGAAATCCATCGACCTCAAGGTAAAATGTTATGAGTATTTGTTGATTCAAAAATAGTTGTGTGATAGGTAAGAAATATCATCCACTGTTTGTCCCCACATTTGAGACGTTACTGACAAGATTTATGGAATTTAATTTATTCCTTTGAAGCTTTTAATATTGAATATATACCTCACTGCCATAATGTTCCTACAGACATTTTGGCGAATGCAACCTCTAGATATACACCTCTTAATGTTGTTTTTTCTGTTGAAATCATGTTTAGGCCTTCCATACCGGATAATGTCACGAAATAGAGGGTATTCAATAATGATGTTTAGATCATAAATTTCCTCACCAATTTGGATGTCTTCCAAGACACAGTCATAGAAAACGTATCCCATGAACAAGATCTTCATAAATATCGAGATGAATCAAGTAAAGTGAAAGAAAACTACATCCCAAGGAATTTGTTGTTACTAGAAAAGTTGTTCGACCTTCAAACTAAATTTAGAAAAATGATGAATCCGAAAATGAACAATGCCACCATGATGCATTTCTTGGTAAATCTAGGGACCCTTGAGCAACCTAAATACATCAATTTGGGCACTTGTTGTTCGGAGGCTGAAAAACACATATTCACACACTTGTTCAATAAATATCATGATGTATTTGCTTGGACTTATGAAGATTTAAAGACTTATGATACCCTCATAGTTCAAGATATGATTCCAATCAAAGAGGGTGTCAAACCATTCCAACAAAATATAAGGAAAATGCATCTGACCCTTGAACCAGTCATTCATAAATAATTAAAGAAGTTTCTAGACGCTCAGATCATATCCAAAGTTCATCATTCAACCTAGGTGTCAAATATGGTTCCTGTCAGAAATAAGTCGGGAGAAATCAGAATATGCATAAACTTCCAGAATTTGAATCGAGATTCTGACAAAGACAACTATCTAGTTCCTCCCATGGAACAAATCCCGCAACTTGTCTTTGGCTCCAAAGTGTTTTCTCTGTTGGGTGTTTTTTTAGGATACAACCAGGTTTTCGTGGCAGAACTTGACCGATTAAAGACCACATTTAGAACAAAGTGGGGGACATATGCATATTGTAGGATTCCATTTGGTTTAATTAACGCAAGGGATACTTTTCAAAGAGATATGGATATTTTGTTTAAAGGTCTAATCAGTCAAAGTGTGGTGATCTATCTCAACGATTTCACTGTGTTTTCAAATCGAAGAGTTGATCACCCAAAGCATCTGAAACATATATTTGAAAGATGTAGAAAGTATGGTATCTCTTTGAATCCAAAGAAAAATATTTTTGTTGTTTCATAAGGAATTTTATTGGGGCATGTAATTTCTAAGGATGGGATTTCAGTGGATCCAAAAAGAAGGAAATATAACATGCAAATCCCACAACCACATAGAAAAAAATCCATGCAATCCTTTTTCGACAAGATAAATTTTGTAAGAAGATTTGTCTTGGATTTTGTTGAAATCGTGAAGCCACTTCAACATATGATAAAGAAATATGTTCATTTCAAATGGATGTCCATTGAAAAGGTGGCCTTTGAGAAAATCAAGGCCTCTATAGAAGTTGCACCATATTTACAGATTCCATATTTCACCAAGGACTTTTTTGTTGTACACATTTGCATCTTATCACTCTCTTGCAGTAGTGCTCACACAAAAGGATGAGAAAGGGAATGAGTGCCCCATTGCATTCATGAACAATGGATTACAAGGTGCTCAAATAAATTACCCACTGGTGGACAAGCAATATTTTGCTATCCACAGAGAAATTAAATAGTTAAGACCTTACATTTTGAAGAACCACACTAAAGTGATCATTCCTCACCCATAGGTCAGATATCTCTTTGTAAAGAGAGAGTTGGTCAAGAGATGAGGTAAATGGATTACTACCTTACAAGAGTACAACCTTGAATTTAAATCAACGAATATCATCAAATGTCAAGGCCTATGTAAGTTAGTGATTGTAATCACAGATGCTAAAAATAAAGAAGAAGACGGATGGCAAGAGGAACCAACCCTCTACATGCAACAAACCCCACATGTTCCTTCTATCAAGAATTCATCTTATAACGATCTTAAGTACTACCTTCAACATGGTACAACTTTGAACCATCTTAATTCTAAGCATAAGAGAGCACTAAGGTTGAAATCTACACAATATCAATTGGTTCATGGTGTCTTGTTTAGAAAAAACTACAAGGAAGTCCTACTCCGCTGTCTGGAAAAAAAGGACGTTGATAACGTTCTTAAAGACATGCATGATGGACCATCCAGAGTTATCAAGAGATACAACAACTCATAATATATTGATATCTGGATACTATTGGCCGAAACTATTCAAGGATGCTCATGCATATTCACACAGTTGTGAAACTTGCCAAAAATATGTTGGAAGAGAGTATAAGGTTGTTGTTCCACTTCATCATGTTGTTGTTGAAGAACCCTTGAAACAATGGGTTTGGATATCATTGGTGAGATTCATCATCATTCATCCAAGCAACACATGTATATCCTAATTGCTACTGATTATTTTGTGCACTGGAGTAAAGAAATACCACTAACCAAGGTGAATGATGAAGCGGTAATGAATTTTCTTGAGCATCACATTATCAATAGGTTTGGGGTGCCTAACTCTCTCATGTTTGATAATGAAACATATTTCTCATCACTAAAATTGTTTGAGTTTTATTTAGAAAAAGGAATTACCTTAAAATACACAACCAACTATTACCCTTGTTAGAACAAATATTGAAATTTTTAAACTTTGTGTCGCTCGCCAATTTTTTTTGTCAAGTTGCGCTAGCTTTAAATCCTTGTGTCGCCTGGCGTAAGCTTTTTAACCACAGTAAACCTCTAAACCTTTCTCCATTTTTTCCAAGCTTCTCTACCGTCAAAATCTCAAATCCTTGCATCACATTTGTCAAAATCACAAAGCTTTACATCAAGATTTGTCGATCCCTCCTCTCTCTCTTTGTTCGCAATTCCTCGATCTTTGAAAAGAGTCTTAAAACGCCAAGTTGCCTTTGTTACATTAAACCAAGCTACAATTCTTATATATATATAAAATTATATATAAATTGTATTGTTTTTTAAAATTGTTTTATATAATTTTAAAATAATACTTTATTATTAATTTAAAAGTTTGATAAAAATATTAAAAAATAAAATAAACGGATTATTTTATTTTTATGCAAAATTATTGGGCCAAATACCCCACTGGTCCGATCTCCAATCCAAGCACCTACAACACAACACAAGTCAGTCGGGACTGAGTGCATATGCTCCACGCATCAAGTCACATGGAGGAGGAGTGCACTATACTTCGTTAGGCTTTGCACTATACGTCGTTAGTGAAAATTTCTCGACATTTCACTATGTAAGTGCTTAAAAGAAATTCCAGAGAAAACAGGGCAATTACGGAAATCTGAGGAGCTGAATATAAGCAAGTGTTCTCGTTTGAAGAAGCTCCCTAAATAAATTGAAGGCTGAGATCTCTAAAACGTGTTATCTATGATGAGCATATTGGACAACAATGGATACTTAGAACATGTGGCAGAGCATCTCCAGATTAGCCAATTGATGTTGAATCCTTTCGAGCATTTCCAAGAAGACAATGAAAGATTGTTTTTAAATTTCAAAGACAAAATCAACAAACATAATTTGAGCATGCCTTATCTATCCTCATTCTAATTACAAGCAACATAATTGAGTATTTTCAGGCAACAAATGAACAAGTGACATAGGATCTTTCATCTATCAGTTCCAGACTTAATGGCGTCAATTGAATACATAAGAGATATTTTTGGCAAACAGATCCAAATCTCCAAGCATCAGTTGTTCAAAGCAAAACCAACCTCGCAAGGCATGAAGACAATGAGTGTAAAAAACACTTGTAAAAGAATCAAGTAAGAATGATTCTCGAAAAAAAAAGGTGGTAAACATACCCAGTAAAAAAGTGGCAGCAAAAGAACAACATCAAGATTAACTGCCAGTTGAGGGTAATCCCATTTTTCAAAGGAAATAAATCAACAACCAAAGTTCTGTTGGAAGCCAACTTCTAGAAGGAGATTTCAGGAAGATTTTAGTTGAGCATATGACAGATCAATCCCAAAATTTCAGGCAATATATTAGTTTCATCTAATTAATTAAGCAATCAAAGGATGAGAGGGTAATGCAGGCTTCCAAGTGGCAGATTTTAAGAGGATAAAGGTCACACATTTTGAGGCATAAAATCAGCATGTTATCCGAGTCTGTAATCTTTAATCCACCTGTATAACAGTTGGTAGTGCCAGCCAACATCCAAGGTGGCACTCTGTCCCAGACTTTTGGAGCATTTTCAAGGTCTAAATTCAAATCTTTGCAGATGGCTCAAGACACCTAGCAGCAGTTCCAGTTTTTATTTTAACACTTCCACCATCCTCAACAGCTGGAGAGAACTATGGAAACCAATTTTAAATGTATTTTAATTGATTCTCTTTCCAATAAATGAGGAATATATTGTTGTTATTTGGGTTATTTAAACAAAGACTTTGTAATCATAAGAGGGGAGGGGAACATCCCAAGAGCCTTTTGGCCTAGGATTGTAATGCAGTCTTTTCAATAATATTTAGCAGAACCAAAGAGATTTTGAGACCTTGTTGAGTTAAACCATGTTTTTTTTTATGTGTTATGTTTCTCAAGTTTTCATTAATCTTCTTTCTTCTACTCATTCTTTCATTTAGATTGTAATAACTACAATTCAGTGAAACTCCTGTTGTAGCTAATTTAAAAGCATTTATTTTGAGAGCAGTTTTTCCTCTATTTTGCTATGAGCAAAACAAGACCTGCAATCGGATATTATTGCTTAATTATTGAAGACAACTTAAATGAGTTTAGTGTTATTCTTCTATTGACAAGGAGTCAGATTTGTCATGCTTGGATACCTGAATTCTTAATCAGTTTTGTTTATCTCACTTCTTCTATCCATCTTCATGATTTTAACTAGATTTAGTAGACGAGGTCATGACTTTTTATTTCTGATTTGTAATGATTGAAATTCTCATTCAGACCTAGTTCTAGAAGCCTCCGAAAAACTGGTCAATCAACAATTATTATCTTCTTCAAAATGTGCTAAGGCTTGGATCTATTACAGCCTAAAGTCAACTCTTGCGACAACAACCCTCAAGGTAATGACTTGGTTGAATCTACAAACAAAAATCTAATCCATATTTTTAAACGAACTGTAGTCGAACAAAAAAAAATTGGCATAAAGAACTATCCAATGCACTATGGGTTGATCATGTCACTACCAAGGCCTCAATAGGGACCTCTCCTTATTTCATTTTTTACAATAAAGAAGCTATCCTCCTTTCAAACATTTATCTTCCTTCCTTGCACTTACCCAACGGTCTCACGGGAGAGAATGTCCCATCATCCAGAGACACATTGATACCTTGCTGAACTTAGAAGAGAATCATGCCAAAGAGAAAAAGAGACACATTGATACCTTGACACATTGATTCCTTTTTGAACTTAGAAGAGACATATTGATACCTTGACACATTGATTCCTTGTATTTCACTGGTACATTTTGGCCCATTTTTCGACGATTTACTGATGCATGTTCATGTCCACAACGTCACAAGTACGACGAAGGAAACAATCATTTTTTCATTGCATCACCTTCATTGCAATTATGACATTCAAGAGTGTGTCACAATATCGACGAACCGATTCATCATAAGAGCGACTAACGTGCCCCAATTAGTTCATCCCAAATTCATCACGTTGTCGTCATATGATCAATGAATTTTTTTCGTAAGAGAGACCAATTGTCGATGAATTTTCCTTGGTAGTTCATCACAATCACATCACTCAATGGTCATCTATAGTACGTCAAAATATCAACGTTTGACCTTTGTATGAGAGACTGATTAACGATGAATGTTTCACGGTACTTCATCTCCATAATGTTGGTCTAGCGACGAACCAATGACAAACCTTCGATGTATCTTCCACAATAGATCATCACATTTCCATCACAAGATCGATGATTTATAGATGAAAAGGTTGTTTGTCTGATGTTTTTGTCCGAGGAGGAAAAAACCACGTTAGTCAAACCATCAATGAATTGGGTCATTGATGGTTTGATGAATGTCTATAATTTATAAAAAAAATATGTGCATCCGACAAAAGACATGTAGGATCATTGAAAATGGCAATGATGATTCATAAATGTGGTCATAAAGGAGAAGGTGGATGGGACCTTACATTGGTGGATCAGAACTTTGCCCTTTTGGAGGGTAAATAAAATGAATAGCCAATTCCATATGGCTTGGGTCTTTGGGAAATACTAGGACAAGAGTGTAGAGGATACCATATTGAAAGGGCATGTTGGGGTGGTTGAGCCAAATTTCATTTTCCATATTGAAAGGGCATGTTGGGGTGGTTGAGCCAAATTTCATTTTAATTTCCATATTTGCGATTCAATTGTGGTTCATATATGGTGTTTGGAAAATCAATTTGTGTTGCTTTCTATGTACTCCAATTTGTGTTTCTTTCTATGTACTCCAAGTTGATGAATTTGTGGTGAAAATTTTGCAAGTGTCTGTCTCCTTATGACAACTGAGCTATTAAAGGTCACTTTTTGCATTGCATGTTGACATATTTATAGTGTCTAGATCTAAAATCCAATGTCCCAACAATGAAAATTGGCTAGTTATCCACCTCTATGTGAAATAAATGGTTTTAATGAGGGAAAGAGGACATTCCTTCTTGTTGCACATTTTTTTATGTAGTTAAGTTATGAAAATGTTGATTTCCTATAATTCATGCCATATTATTGTCACGTTCTTAGTGCCCTCCTTTGCACCATCAAGGAAATAAAGCACTTTTGTCTCCTTTGCACCATGAAGGAAACAAGACACGTCTATCTCCTTTGCACGATCAAACTTTGATGTGAAGATCTCATATGCTCCTTTTCACCATCAAGGAAACAAGGCACTTATGTCTCCTTTGCATTATCAAACTTTGTTGTGAAGATATTATATGCTCTGATCCAACTCTGTTACTTACCAAGACCCTTCTCCTCGGGATGTGGTACCAAGTGACCTCAATCCACATTGCTTATCTCTAATATTCAATTCTCAAAGGATCTTCATAAATATTTTAGTAGAGTGGTAAGATCCATTAAAACAAAGAACATAAAATATGCTCATCGCCTTTAAAGTGCAATGAAGTTCATTCAATAAGGAATTAAGCATAGATCACCACAATAAACAAAAGCGTAGATATAAGAGCTAATAAATCATAATTGCATATATAAACCATAAAAACAAACAATAACAACATTCACATCATTCGAACAAGATTAAAGATCAAAATCAACCATATTTTCATAAGTATAAAAGTACATAAAAATACATTCACATAAGTTGCATTTGAAATTTTCTTTGAATAAATTTTCGTATATGCCTCTAGAGGAATTGTCACCTAGCAATAGATAGGATTGCATCTTACAAATCCATCTCCATGTTGAAGGCCATGATGTGACAAGGGCATCTCTTACAACCCAATTCTCAAAACATTGTTGTACATTATGCAACTATCCTAGGAAAATAGGCTATTTTAAACCTATGAAACCATGACGCATCCAAGAAAAAGAACCAGTTTGGCTCAACCAAAGCAAGGAGCAAATACTTGATCAATCCACAAGTAGAGATTCTTGTTTTGGTGTATTTTCTCTCTTTGAGAAAAAATTGTCCAAGGTTAGTTTCCTCTTTGATTCTAGTTTCTTCTTTGATTCTACAGATATTAGGCTAATCCAAGTCCAATGACTACATGATGGCCCAATTTGGGTTCACAAGTTTATAGGTGATGGATTTGTGTTCGTATAGGACTGCATCCAAGCCTTTCTTGATTCTTACTCTCTCATAGGGGCTAAACACGAGGATGTAGTATTTAGATTTATTTTCCTAACCTTTGAGGGGGGTGAAACTCGATGGTTTTGCACTCTCCCTAATGAATATATAGTAAAGAAATATATTACAACAACTTATGGAAATATTCCAAGGTGTTGAAGGCACATCTATGTCACTTAAGGAATTTATGACTATTTTACTTCATGAGGGAGAACCAATTTAAAAAAATAGTGCATCTCAAAATTACAAAGTATTACCCAAGTTTCTAGGCATCAATGAACAACCTTGTGGAGACAATGATGAAGAATCAGTTGATCTAGAGGAGAAACTATGCTCAGAATTTGGAAATACCACCCTTTCTCACAAAGGAGACATGTCTATTGTTCTTGATTGTAAAGTACGAAGGCTCACTTCCAGTAAACTTATAGACTCAATTGTTGTTAAATAACAAGATGATAATGACTATCATGTTAAATGTGAGACATATTTTGTCCCAATAGACCACCATGACAACCAAGAGGATGTGGTATTTTCTAGCATGGATGGCCATATGCTTGAAGATGGTGAAATCAATGAGGAGAGGCCAAAGTTGGAGGTAATGCACATTTCTAATTCTGATGGGGAACTTGTAACCACAATAGGTAGTCTTAGTGATTTCTTCTTGTTCGATTCAAGGAGAGGCCATTTCTTCATATCCTTTGATGAAGATCATCATTATTGTGAAGATGATAAAATTAAATATGATAGTTCTACTACTCCATATCTAGAAGAAAAGTTCCTTAGCAGTCTTGATACACACCTAGATTTGGGCTCATTTTGGAGGTGAAATAAAGGTGGATCGCATGTACTATTCCTTCACGAACCACCAATTCATAATTATGACTACCAAAGGAGGTGGGATGATCCTGAAGGGCATGATCACAATTATGATTCCATAAATATTTTTTTTGAAGGGCCCACTAAGTATGATAGAACTGCCCAAAATTCATTGTATGAGACTAAGTATTTTGTTGATGAGACCATTGGTTTGCTAATGGGACAAGGAAAGAACAAGTGTTATTTTATAAATTTGGGAGACCCTCCAGTGTATGATACTGAGATAAATGGCGAATATGGTGATATTGTGGATGACCCAAAAAATGTAAAAAAATGTGGCGATCATTTGCATGACAATTGGAGAAACAATTTTGAGCTCATGTTTGAGACACATGTTTGGGAGGCACTCATTGATGATGTACCAGATCATGATTATGTTGTTTTTGTTATAGATGATATATTGTTCCCAGAATTTGTTAATTTTAATAATTCCATCTACACAAATAAAGCCAGAGGTCAAAGAGATGATTTGTACACAAAATCTGAGCATGAAATCCCTTCAAAATCAGTTTTCTGGACATGGGAAAAGAATTATTATAATAGAACCATGGAATTATTTGGGATAGAGGTACTATATGAATAT
>CBVK0101516124.1:0-10392 GCA_900067695.1 Picea abies
CAACAATTCATATTCTTTGAAATTGGACAAGAGTCCATGTGCCCTTTGATTGCCTCTGGAGCAAGCAAAGAAGGTCAATGATGCAATACAAAGTGTATTTAACTGATGTTGTTGTTGGCTCCATACTTGTTCTTGTATTGGAAAGAAAGATAATGGCCACTAGCTTTCCTTCTGGGACAAGCACAATGATGCAATCACAAGGTTTTGAGTTATATAGAATAGTTCACAAAGGAAAAACACTAACAATGGTGATTATTAGGAGAAAGACACCCCTAGAGCAATGATTGCATCCTTATGCTTGTGTTAGAAGAAAATTTAACAGCCACAACCACTAGCTTTTATTCTAACAAAAGAACAAGCACAATGTTGATAACAATATCAGGGCACTAACCTTTGTTTAGGTGAAATCACTTCCTTGACTTGTCTAGTGACCAATAAGCATGGCTCATCACACAGGGGAATCAGAAATATGGTGAGGGTGTAGCACGTTCATATTGCTACATGTGTTTGTGCTAAAAGGGCATGTGAAGAAAAAGGAAAACCTTGAACTATGATTGCATACTTGTGCTTTTTCTTGAAGGGAAGCTAGTGACCATTGACTTTCCATCTATGACAAGAACAAATATAGAGCCCACAACAACATCATATTTGAATACATTTCTTGTTTCATAATCTTGGATCTTCTTAGTCTGTTTCAAAGATAATAAATGGGCACACATAAAGCTATAACACTAATCATGGTGATTGTTAGAACAAAAGCACCCTTAGAGCATTGATTGCATCAACTTTTAGTGAGAGAGCCTCAGGCCCAGTTGAATCCATCATAGGTACATTGTGCATTTACACTTTAAAATAACACCCCACAATTCATAAAATCTGAAATTGAATAAAAATACCACTATTATTTCTATCTCGAAGCCTTGTGGTTGTGAAAAAATGAAAGCTAGCAACCGCTTTCTTTCCTTCTAGTAAAAACACAAGTGCAAGGCCTTCAACAACATCATATTTAAATACACTTGTTATTGCATCATTTTGGATCTTCTTAGCATGTTACAGAGCCAATAAAAGGGCACATACAAAGGTAGCACACAATCTACCACATGAAAAAAAATATTTTGAGAGTTGTATACATTACCCCTTCACTTGATGATGTTAGGAATCAGTTATGTAATAATGTGTGGAGATTGATGGATGAAGAACCTACACTAGAAAATCCACCAGGATCGTCACACGACTCTGCCATGTTAGAAGATTAGCCAACAAACAAAGACATAAGTCATGGTTTCCTTGAAACCCTCGAAATTGACACCATTAAGGAAGAAGCCCGTGAAATAAGAAATGAATAAAGGTCAAATCTCATACCATTTTGTAATTTCAGTTTGAAAAAAGAAATGGTATCTAATCTGCATGAGTTGGATGAATATATCTTATTTAACTCAAGAAGAGGTCCTTTTTCTATGATTTTTAATGGGGAACCTCATTATGACATGATCAAGGAGAATGGAAATGAAGCAAAGAACAATGAGCTGGGAGTTGAGAGTCATTTCAAAGGAATATCTCTTGATCAATATTTCTTGCCATGGAATGGGCATGACACAATCTACTATATGCCACATGAAAAAAATTCCAATTAGGACCTTGCTAGAAAATTTCAATACATGTGCTACCCCCAAATCTTAACCTACCACCATATTGACCTATGCCACCTTCTTCTTGACCACTTTCCTTCTCTTCTTTGAGCTCTTTCCCCCTTGAGACACTGCATTGAGATCCTTCTCTTTGTTTCCGCCACTAAGTGTCTCTAAATCCAGGTTAGCACCTACGAATTGTATGCCTTTTACTTTCCCATTCGATGGCATGAGAAGCATTTTTCCATAGGCTTGTGTTGACATCACCCCACATTCTAGTTCAACTTTGTCCCAATTATTTGAGAGAGCTAATAAGTGATTACTAGACTTTGTATAATGGGGAAACCTAACCTCAAATTTTAATGAAGAAAAACTTTATCTCGACCTTGTGGTTGGGATACCCTCCTCATATGACATAATCAAGTCTACAATACTATTCTTGAATGCATCTCCTTCCAATTTTCTGACAACATGTCAACTATCATAGCTTGAGACCGTTGGATCAGTCTTTGGTCTTGTGGATTTGGAACTTGAATCATAATTATATCTCATGTGATCCAATGGAGGCTGTAGGTCACCTATTCTACCCACTTTTGATGCTATATCCATAGTTGTTGATTCCTTATCTAAGTCACCACCATTTGTACCCTTGAAGAATTTCCCTAGGGACCCATTCCTTGGATATGACCAAACATCTTCTCCCTACGTTTCATCATCTGTATAGTCCACTACTTGGAAGTCTTCATCCATGCTGTGGAAGATGTAAACTTGTAGAAAATCATACATTCCAACTTCATCTAGTTGACTTCCCCATTTGCACACCATGTATTCAATCCCAGGGACATGTTGAGAACAAGCCATCAAATCCCTACAGCTTTCCGTCTATCTTATCCTTTGACTTGCTAAAACTCCTTAGCCTTCAAGAATCTACTTTGTTTGTAACCATAGTTTGAGAAGGTAACTAGACCAATGGTTGGATTTCAAAGGAAAATGATCGAACAAAAAATCATAAATTCACCTTGAGGACAAGGTCGTAATAAGAAGAAACTTTGTTGTAAGTGTGATAGTGATGGGTATTTTGCACTGAATGTTGGCATTATTAATGATGGTGTAGAAGAGTACTGCACAGGTTTGGATGAACAACCTATGGAGCATGTTTGTTGTCAACTTTACACATTACCTTGTAGTAAATGGGTGCTCGAAAATATAGGGCGCCTTTCAACTTTCGGATGCCTACCTTATCATATTGTAAATGAAATAAACCTTAACAACTTGTGAAAAATATTCCATTTGAAGCATTGTTCTCTACAATTGAGAGTCTTTGGTCATCTTTGCAAGTTGTTTCATCTCCATCAAATTGTCATGCTAATTGTTGTCTATTGTTCTGTATACTTGAGAGTCCATTCTCATTTTCGTAAGTCATTATCTCTATTTGAATGTCATGTTGTCCATGATTCAATTGCTCGAATAAATTTAGAGGATCTAGATGACAGTCATTTATGTTAGATAAAGGAAGAATACATATATACAAGAATTATTGATAAGGTGTCTATTAAAATTGGAGGCGTCTTTGCATTATTATTGACATTTTTATTCTTGAGTTCACTTTTCTTGTTAGTATTCTCCCAACCCTTTTTGACGTGAAAAATAGATTTTATCCCCTTAATATCGAATTCCCAAAAGTATAACAAAAGAGGACTATAACTATATGGGTCCACCTCCAACCACCAAGGTATTTGTGTAATCAATTAGGATGCTCATTGGTTCACTAGGTAGGTGACCTAGTTACATGTTATGTCTAGCAATTACTATTCCATGCACACAAGTTTATATGTTCTTCTCCTTCAACAAATATTTAACTATCCTTTAGTTCTCCATTAGGGAGCCATCACACTAGTGATGAAAATGGTATTCAGTTAGAAAATTGTGCATGCTAAGAAACTCCTTTTGAAGTTACCCGTGTCAAAAGATTGTGTTTAAGAAACTACCATTTAAGAAGCCAATCAAAACAACTAGTCATCACCAGTGTAAACACCAACCTATTCTACCTCAATATCATGGATGATGATACTATTTTCATCTTTTGTTGTCTCCCCTTTAACTAAAACTCAACAATATGAAGTCTGCAATTCCAAGCAACATGCCTTGACTTTCCACAATAATAACGTGCCTTTTCATTAATTGTGCTAGCCAATTATTTAGTACTTTTATTGTTTGTTCTACATTTCAGAAGAAAAAAAACATGATCTGCTATTTCATCATCTTCAATAGTTGATTTTTCCTCCACAATGACATTTGAAATCACAGATTATAAACTATGTTAAATATTTGCATAAATGTAAATAATACATTGTATTTAGGGGGAAAACCCTTTAAGAGTACATCGTAAGTTATGTATTCATCCTCTAATTGACTCAAATGTTTGCTAACTATGATAACAATGATCTCAAATTGACCTCAAATTGTTTGTGCTCCAACATATTTTAGTTATTTGACATTTTTAGATCAAAGAGCTCTGTTAACAAAAAAAGTTATATTTCTTCCTACCAACCAGTGTTTCTAAGGAATCCAAGAGCTCTTTACCAGACTTTATTAGATCTAGGTGATGAGAATGGGTATTTTATAGGGAACCTAATAAGCGACTTTGCCCCATTACACTTAATTTTCCATTCAAATATTTTGTTTACCCTTTGTTGTTTTTCTATACACAGTTTGACAATTTTTGAGAGACTTCTTTCCATTAAGCATAATTGAAGTTTTAGCTTCCAGATGTGAAAATTTTACCTATAAAACTTTGCAACAAATGTATGCATATTTAAGAAAACCTGTTTTGGAAATGAAAATATATTTGTTGTTGAATATTACGATTGTCATTGACCTATCTTATTAACTTGGAGTACTCGTGTGGATTGTCAGTGGATATTTTTGCATCCATCAAAATCACCATTGAATAATTGAGCCCGTGCTTCCATTAAATGCGTAGATGTTGGTAACATGCTTATTTTAAAATATATTGATGTTTTGTTTCTTCCATGTTTTACTAATACTCTCACAGACATCGTTGATAGATGTGAATCAAACTTCTACTTCAGAATTTCCAAGTTGTTGAGATTATGTTTCCTTTTAGTTATTGTATACTTCGCAAGTATTATGTTAGCTCTATACTGTCGTTTCTAGATTCATTGGGTGCTCATTGAAATAACAATTCATCATTGGTATGTTGCTGAATTGATTATGGGATATGTGGTTGAGAGTTTGGCATCGAAAAATTAACCCTTTGTTGTTCTCTGTAATTCATGGTTTTGTTGTGACCTTGTGTGGTCAGAAGACAAAGGAATGTTGTCACAACAACTCTCGGATTAGTCCCCCTAAGACCTTTAATATCTCAGAGTGATCTCAAGGATGACATCTTTACGATGCTGGTAATGTTGCTTCTACAGGTATGAAAATAGACCTTGAGAGATGCCATTTTTGCGACTGCTGCAATTAGACAGTGATCAACCATACCCATAACCACAAATCCTATTCTTGTACAAATATCACCCAAATTTAGGCCTTGTTAGCACTCTATAAATCTGTGTGGCTGAATAGAAAAATGACAGAGGTAACTGTTTCATCCAACTTTAGAGTTGAGGCACTAGCCTGCTCAACTCAGAGAAGGCTCTCTCATGTCACTTGGTATTTCTTTGATAATCAGTGCCTAGGTTTGGTTGGTTTTGATAAAATTGTTGGAGAACAGAAGATAACCATTGGGGTGTGGTGTAAGGAATGTAGGATGCACTACCAAATCATGAAAACTATCAAGAGGAAAAGGCTAAATGAGGAAGTGACTTCTGAGTTTATACTTGAAAATTTAGATGATTATTAGAAGAAAGGAAAAACACAACTGTATTAGAGAATTATAGTAATGAATTCTGAAATGTTTCGGAAGAGATAAACATGGTCTAAATTTCCAAGTCGAGAGCATTAAATAATGAATTATGGACCTTTAAGTTCTCAATTTAGACAGAGAAAAGAAAAAAAAAAATGAAATGCAGAGTAACAAGAATCACATACTATGAAAGAAAATGAGACTCATAACACCACCAGTTAGAATATTTTCTTAAAAAGTCCAAAATATGCCTTTTCATTCATAAAGGGATAAAATAGAGACAAGTTACAAAAAGGAATAACAATTATCCTATTTTAAAGGGAGCGTTAGTAACAGGTTTGTCATATCAAGACTCCATTTCTTTAGGCCACCATCTATCCAAAAATTTCTGAAATGTACCTAAATTTACCTAAGGATTTACCTTAGTTTGGCAATTTCCTCCTCCAGGGTACTCAACCAAGCGAATTTTCCCCAATGCTCTCTATCATCTCAGTTTTGAACTCTGTCTTCTGCCTTTGGATCCTTTTCCTCTTTTTTGCTGGTTTATCATCCATGCATTTATTTATGATGAGATCCCTCGTAACAGGGTTTAATTTGACCCCTGACTCTGTCTCAGTTGCAGGTTCGGTATGAAACCCTCGTAACAGGGTTTAATTTGACCCCTGACTCTGTCTCAGTTGCAGGTTCGGTATGAAATTTAGTTGCCAGTGTCTGCATGACCCATATTTCTTTCTTACTTATTGACAAACTTAGCACATTAGTCGAGAAACCAGTCACTCTAGACACCGTCTGATGAATGTTATCCATACCTTTCAAAATTTGCAAAGACCACAATTTTTCCACCCTTTGAAATTTCAGGACTCAAGAAATCAACATAGGTCGAGCATGTTTTACTTATGCATAAGGTGGCAATTTCCCAGAGTAGGATAAAACGATTTATATCTGAGATTGATAGTCTGCTCACTTTAATCATAGATTACTGACATATTACATTGGTGTGCCACGCTCCATCAATCTATTTTGAATGATGAGCTCCGAATTAGTTATGTGGCGATGTCCTTTTGATACGTCACCTGGGAAAGTACTTGAACCAATGATATGAGGTGATTTGACCAACTGTCATCCTTCCCACAAGTTATTGATGTGACAATTTAAAACATGTGACATTGGGGCCGTGGGAAAAATGGTTTAAGGAAATCCGTTGTTCGCCCCGATGCATGTGTAAGAGCGCCACGCATTCCCCATCAAAACCACAATGTTTAAGGAAATCCGTTGTTCGCCCCGATGCATGTGTAAGAGCGCCACGCATTCCCCATCAAAACCACAATGGTTTTCCCTAGTTCGCCTTTGTGAAATTAAGTTTCGTTCTATTTGTAAGCCCGCTATGGGCCTCAACCATGGATCTACGATTCTTCAGAATCAATGGTCTACCGAGATACTCCTTTCCCGCCTCCGTTATATTTGTCTATATGCCGCTGGATATAGCCCGGTCCCCCAAACTATCATATTTCCACAGTGATATAGCATTTCGCTAAATTTCCGAAATTTGGATCTTGATCTGAAAATTTTTATGGTGATAACATGCCTATGCACATGGGTCGTGCACTTCCCCCAAGCTATCAAGGATATCTCAAAATGGGTATGCATTGAGGGAAGAAATTTTTGATAAACGTTGAGAACAATAAAACCCTTCTCAACCACGAATTGTTCCAGATCAACGTGGTGCTATCTACCAAGTCTATCATCTTCATGTGTGTTAGTCTCTAGTTTTGACTATATTTTTTCCTATATCATGTCAAATATACCCCCATTTTCATATCTAGTATCATTTCCTTCTGGCCTTACCATGACACATTTGACATCCTTTTACAACTAAATGGGGATATTCAAGGTATTCCTATGATTCAAGTTATTTTTAATGTATTTTGATATTTTAAACTAATATTGATACTAACGTGACATGATTTAGGTACTTGTTCCTTTGAAACATAACTTATCAGTACCAGGTACCGGCTCGCACTTAGTGGAGATGCCAAAGAAGATGCCAAAGACTTGGATGACATGGCCAGAGTGGATTGACAGTCCAATTCATATAATTGATTGAGTCATAACTCAATATGTTGACTCAGGGTGAGATTGTAGAACTGCTTTATTATAATGCTTTATGATCCACGCTTGACACTGCGTGTCATGAAGCTGTGAAGTTCGTTTTAACTGGCTATGAGTCATTTTCAGATCTAAGATCCTTTTAGATTAATGCACCTATGTTCAAAACTATTTGGGGAGGATCTATATAAAATGGGATCGATCTCAAGAAATGTTGGTTACAATATGCTATGTGATATGATTTCTGATAATACAACTTGCTATGCATTATGTTATTCACTGTTAAAATGATGTGAGTTTGTTTTATGAATTATGGAGCGTGAAGTATGAAACAATTTTTACATGGAATAATCTAAGTAGCTATGGTTTCATTTTAGGGCGATTGCACCTCTTGGTTGGGCCCACCAACAGGTTCAATTCGCTGTCTCTTTTCCATAGTAGAGTTAGTTTATTTTTATTTTTAGAATCTGCATGTGATTTAGTTTTTGAACTTGGAATTACTCTATTAAATTTTGGCTTAGCCATTTTTCGATTATATCATTTTCAGTTTGATATTATCTCATCGATTGGTGAATGTTGAATGCGTTATTTATCCCTGTAGAATTTGAAGAATGAACCAAGTTCTTAATCTATATTTGCTCTGTTTTCCAGTTTTCAGTTTGATCATGATTCAAAGATAATTTGAGTTTAGACTTACTCTGTCCTGTTAGGATAGCTAGCTTATGGTCGGATTAAAGGAAGCTTCCAGTACCTGTAGGGTAAAATAGGACATTTATTTGTTTCACCTGTGTTAGATTTAGAACTACTTGATGCTTAGATTAAAAGGTTTTCAAAATGATCTCTCTTTTATGGTTTAGATAGATATGATAATGATTAGATGTTTAAGATAATGGTATATAGTCTTGGGTAATTATATTAGATTAGGAATAAAAATACCTTTACTTAAACTCAAAACTGTTTCCATTTAATGAATTAGACGAGATATGATTAGTTTTAAGATAATCATTAGGGTTCAGTTTCTAAGAGCAAGTTTGTGTTTTCTTCTTAGAATAACTTTTAGATAGAAATTAGAATCTTACCAAAACATATAGTGTAGCAGCTCTAAGTTCACTTACCCTGGTTTGACAATTCAGTGTTTTTAGGTAATTAAAAATCTTTAGTACAACAGCCTAACATTTTTGGCACTGTTGTCGGGGAGCTGTTTAGAAGGTAAGTTAGATAATTGTTTTGGTTATTTTCTTAAAATGTATTTGGTTTGGTGTGGTATGTTAGCATATTGATGAAAGAGGAGCTGTACGAAGGGTGAGAACCGACATATCTATTATCACAGGTTCCTCTGAAACTCAATCTTAGTTTTTCTTTCATCTAGTATGTTTTCATGAGAAATAAACATCATAGAGGTAGATNNATCTAGTATGTTTTCATGAGAAATAAACATCATAGAGGTAGATTTAGGGGAAACAAAAAACAACAAAAAGAAGAAACCTCCACCCAAAAAGAAATAGAAACTGAGACTGGAACTCTGGATGAGGAAGCCATAGAGGAAAACATAGAACCAGGAAACACCACATACCAACAAATTCAAATTCCTGGTGATCCAAACTTGGTTGACACAATTAATCCAGAAGAAGTGCAAGCTATTTTCAGGAACCCTGACACTATAGTTTCACAAATAACAACTGCAACTATTGAATCAAAGGTAATAGGATCCTCAAAAGAACCAATAGGAGATAGAAATTCTGTCAAAAATAATCTAGAGAGGTGGGATTTCACACCCTCACCAAAGAAAGATCAGATTGCATATACAATTTTTGGTAATCCTTTTAACATGGCAGAAAGAGGGAGAGAATTGGATAGAAGGGAACGCGGAGAAATTCATGTTGAAAATGAAGAATAAGAACAAGTAGAGACTGAGCTAAGACCAGAAACCACCTTTGGGTTTCCTATTTTGGATTTTGTCCAGAATGTCAATGTGAAAAATATCCCACCTTCGACACTACCAACCTTTTATGGAAAAAGTAGTGAAGACCCAGATGTCTTTCTTTTTGAGTTTGACATCATGTGCAGGAGTTATGACTATCTCCAGGATGCACATAAACTGAAGTTGTTTCCTGCTACCCTAAAAGATTTTGCATTACGTTGGTTCATGAGTTTAGGAGAGTACAACATTAGATCTTGGGAAGATATGAAGTCAAAATTTTTAAAGAAGTACCAAGACTATTGTAGACCCAAGGATTCTCGAAATGATATTTTTAAAATGCAACAACAAGATGAAGAGAGCCTTGAAGATTTCTTAGAAATATTTACATATACTCTTCAAAAATCCAAATATAATGATCTCCAAGATGAAGCAATCAAGACTCTTTTCTTAAAAGGGGTTTTAGATGAGTACATTGACACTCTCAACTTAATGGCTTCAGGAGAAATTTATCAAAAAGGCTTTGAAGCAATCAGTGAACTATGTAGAACTTACTCGAGAAGTAGGGGGAAAACTGCAAAAAGTGTGAGAGAACCTGTCAACAAAAAAACCAAAGTACCCACATCTGGTGGAGTTACTAGAATTGAATTGGGAAACCTTTTGGAAAATTTTAAAATAGAAATTTTAGGAACAACTGGCTCTCAATTAGACACTCTGAAGATTAAGAGAAATCAGGAAGAGGAAAACCCAGTATTAAGCATATTCTGCCCAAAATGCAGAAAAAGGCATCCTTTACGAGAATGTCGTTTGGACAATGTTTCTGTATGTGCAATATGTACTGAAAATCATAAAACAGAAGATTGTCCATC
>CBVK0101516126.1:0-14885 GCA_900067695.1 Picea abies
AGTTTTGGGTTGGACTCTCTGATTAGCTTTGGTTACTTCTTGCTTGGTGCATTAGCCTTGCTTGGCTATTGGATTGCTACCATAATTCTTCTCTCTGTCAAGGTCAAGGTGCTTGAAGGGTGGCTTAGACCTATGGTTGGGTGACAATAGTGATATTGTCAATGGTAAAATGAGCACATTCTTTCATATTCTAACATGAAGAACATGAAACCCTAGGTCCGGTCTTCCACAGTGCCTCCAAAGGCAACATCCTTCCTTCATCTAGTGCAAGCCTTTAGTCTCTTCTTACCCCTGGTTGGGGTTTCAACATCGATTTGTGGGCTTTGAGCCTCCATGAAGGTCCAAGCTAATCATTCCCTCATGTGCAGTTGTCCATCAGGCAAGGTCCTGCAGAAACAACAAGTATTCCCTCCAGGGGTTCATAAGTCACAAGGATCATAGCATGTAAATCACATCCAATAATTAAATTACCCAAACATGTGCATCAAACCCCCCTTAACCTTGAACAAATGCTCAAAGACGTTATGCAATTTGACAAGTTAGGTTTGGAGAGGGTCTCAAGGTGTCCTATTGGGATAACCTCTCTTAAGTTTGGGGTGTTACCTAGGTGGAGTCTAGTCCAATTCATTCAGTGTATGAGGTGGCATGGGGTAAATATTTGGGCATGGGGTGCATGTGATAATAGAGAAATGTAGAGTCTTACTTGTGGGTGCCTTTGTGGAGGGTGAGTTGCACCTTGTCATGGATGCAATTTGCCTTTGTGGAGGGTGAGTTGCACCTTGTCATGGATGCAATTGTTTCCTTGCCCATTCATTGCCATATATTATTAGCTTTATTTATTTTGATCTTTTTCTCTTGTTCTTCAAGGGAATAATTGAGGGCCACTGTCTTGGTTTGATGACCAGAGGTGACAATGTTATCCACAAACATTTCATGGAAATGAGAAGGTTGGATCATAATGAGACCCCCTTTCTCTTGGCTATGCCACCAAGAGCCACTACCCTGGTTTGGTGAAAATATAGGTGGTAATTTCATACCACTACATGCCCATGGTCATAATAGGCTAGCTCGTGATGAGACCTCCTATCCATCAACTAGTACCTTGAGTGTTTATGTGACCTTGTAGGTCCCCTTTTCTTACTGAGAAGCCTTTCACTACTTTCTTGTGGATCCTTGGGTGAAGCATCTCGAAGGTTTCAAATTTGGCTTTTAAATTTTTCCAGCTACTTTTACCCTCTGGGCCTTTGGCCCCTTCTTCCCACGAGGTAAGGTACAACCCTTCCTAGTGTAGCCAATCCCAATGCCCAAATAATGAAGGGGATATGTAAGGAATAAATATGGAAACTGGTAAGGATGAAGGGAATGGACGATGAATTTTCAAATATCCACCCAATAACAACCCATCCCAAAGGGAAATCAACTTATTAGGACATTGTTTCACCCTTCCAGGTTTGAATGAGGCAAAGAGCATAATTTCCAAGAAAACATCATGAAATGAAGAAGGATTTAATACAACATGTTCAAGTGCTTCAACAATTAGGGTGATACATACCATGATACCCAGACTCATTCCCTCATGGAGCAAGACTCACTACTAATTTAGGACCAGGCTGGTGCGATGGATACTGTTGTTGGTGATATTTGGACCGCATTGAGGAAAAGAGGGGCTCTCTGGGGCCATGCTTAAGTCGTCTGACTCTCGGTATTCCATGTCTAGGAGCTGTGGGCCTCGAGACGTGATCTCCTTAGTTATCCCTAGGCTATGGGATAACATTCCCCTTTCGTCTTTGTTGAAAACCATAATTGATATTGTATGGCTTTGCCTTAAAATCCTCAAAGCAACAATGACTTCATCCAAAAAGAGGACTTAAAAAATCCTCTTTCCATTTCCTCGACCTTCTTATAATGTAGCAAGTTTATTGTTTCTGACCTACAACATGGTAGTTTCAGTATATTAAGGAGGTTGAAGTTTGGATTTTTGTGAACAAATGGCGTTCAAAACTATAAAAGTATGTACAACAAGGATTTTCTACCATATTCCAAGTGAGCAAGAATTTATCCACGAAAACTTGGAGAATCGTCCATCTTTCTTCATTTGTTTGGCTAGAAAAGTTAGAATAACAATAAAATTGAACTAAGGTGGGTTATCTTCACATCCTCATAAATGATGTTGATAGTTTCTCACGACACATAGATGTAGAGGACCATACATTTGTTGATTGAGCACAACTAGTAGTTTGAACCTTGTTCCATTCATTTTTTGTTACTTTTGTATGACATTCTTGACTCATTACTATTTAAATGATAGACAAATGTAATTATATGGTGTAGCGTTTATTTCATTTTGATTTGGACATTAGTGATTTAATAATGAGAAATATAATGATTCCCCTATTTTGAACCCCAATTTCCAAATTATCTAATTCCCAATTACATCATGCATGTTGTTGATTTAGTTTCATAAAGTTGTGAATAATTGTGTGTAAATTTTTTGTATATTTAATATTTAGGGCAATGTCCCCTATTTTGGTGTCAATGTCCCATGTGATGTCCCTTAAAATTGCTTTGTCCCCTTTACGTATACCTAACATGTGCACCCATGTCCACGTGTCCTTGCATCCTCAAAACCTGGTTGTAGGTTGAAATGATTCGTCCTCGAGATGCATATACAAAAAAAGTTATGGGTTGAAAGCATTCATCATCCCATTTGTGGGACATAAAGAATTAAAAACCTCCTTTAATAGGACCCAAAGAATCCACAACTTTCAATTATGAGACTTGCAAAGGCATTGCAACCCTCATTTCCAAGGCGTTTAATGGCCTCATAAGCTCAAATTATGAGTTGAAGGATCCATACCTCCATTTGCAAAAATCAAATGATATACAACTTTTCACTGCAAGACTCACTAAGACCTATAACCCTCCTTTATGTGACTCATAAAGGCCGCACAATTCCCATTTATGAGTTAAAGTCTTTGTAATCCCATTTTGTATGCTTAAAATATTACACTTAAAGGATTTACAACTTCTATCTATAGGGCTTGCAAAGGGCCTCTAAGCTCCATTTGTGAGTTGCAAGTTGGGAAGAGCTCACAAGAGAATGACCCATAAGAAATGGAGTCCCTAGCAATAAAATCAACATAATTTTGTCATATAGTGTTGGATTCTTCTTTCATTTTTTTTCTTTGCACTAAATTCAAAAACACATTTTTTTTTGGCACTAAATTCAAAAACACATTAAGGGAAAATGATTACATGTTAAAAATTTGCAATCAATTTGAAGATATTCAATTAAGAATTGTGTTGGTTGAGTAAAGGGCATTAAATGAAAAACTAGTTTATAATATTGAAATGGCCATTTCTCCCTCTTTGGAACTAAGCTTGAGCATTGTTTGGTGTTTTGGAAATCCTTTAAAAAGACTAATACAAGATTGAAAATTGAAATTGAAGAATAAGTGCCATTAAGTATCGATTTTATATTGAGTATTGATTTTTTTTAATTGAAATAATTCAAAATCTTTCATGAAAGAGTTGTATCATGGTTTATTGTTCAAAAGAGAAGGCATTAACTAGTAGTTGGTGAGCAACCTAAAGAAAAATCAAAGATCAAAGAGATAGATACTAGAATACCACAATAAAAAACTATGAGCATGTTCAAGGCAAAATAAGTTATTCACCTAAACGGGGACTAACTAGTTGAAAGTTGGCCTGAAAGAGTTCCAAATCACGATAAAAGAGCAAGCATCCATGCTTACTCAACTTTTACTGTGTACGTCCATCCCAACTATTAATTCAATATTCAGCAAGAATATGAATCTTATAGAACCATTTGTTGCAAAGGTAAAAAATAGGGACCTTGGATATTAAGTTATTTAATAGAAGTATTTATATTGAAAAGTTAGATAATTGAATATGTACTTTAGAGGGAATCAATATAATAATCAACACAATATTCCATTTGTTGAGTTGAAGTGGGAAAGTTTTATTTAAATACTAAAGGTAAACACCAAGCAAAATCCTTATAAAAAATTCCAAATAATTTGAATTAATAATGAATAAATTATATCTTGTAAAAATACGAACATGATATAATAATCCATTAGAAATATCATGTATGTAAACAAAGACGAGGAATAACAAACTCTATTGTTGAATTATATGAGTATACAATCTCATTGCAAATTACACGAGATGGAAGATATGTGGTGTAAAATACATGGGTGTCCACAATTATATTAAAAAACAATTGGCCTTATTTCAAGTTAAAATATTGGATGTCTAACAAATACTAAGGTTATGCCTATTGCAATAAAATGAAAGAGTGTGAATGATCCAAGTCGATATTGGTGGCCACTCACCTGTTCCAAATTCCAACTGGCTCATTTTGATAGTTTTCAGTTCAACATGTTTCTCTGTAATGGGGACATTTCTTTGTAATTGTGGGGTTTCAATTTACGAAGTTGTTCTGAAGCCCTACACAACATCGAAGTGTATATTGGTGGCCTCCCACCTATTCCAACAAACTTATTTTGGATGTTTTCATGTCAGTACATATTTCTGTACTTCCAGGACCATTTTGGGGCTCTAAACAATGTTTTCTTGGCTTGCCACAGTCAAACTATAAACAAAGTTAGAGTTTGATGACATAATGCCTAGTTCTCGAAAAGACCTTTCCAACAGGATATCACACGCCTAAAACGGAGGTCGTATGCAAAAGTTACGACCCCGTGAAGTTAACGTACTAACTTACCCCAACAACGCCCACATGAATTTTGGTGCTTCATCTCCTAGGGTTAGGTTTTTGGATGTCTAGAGTTTTGACATTCATGTTTATCATAAAATGGCCTTCAAAGCCTCATTATAATCATCTTCTTGTGAATGAGCGTAACTGTCACATCTCTTCTTAGAGATAACGCTGCCACCATTCTAACGAATCTTGCACTGTATTTTTACAGTCTCTGTATATTTCTTTCATTAATAGAAATCATGTATTGTTGTATTTCTCTATTTCTAGAATTTTTTATGTGTATTTCATTGTAATATCTATGCTTTCATTTCGTTCCAAAAATAATCTGGATCAGTGGTATCAGAGCAGGCTGCTCTTGATTGTTTTTCAATGCATGTCCTTGACGAGGTCTGAGTAGAGAAAGTTGGGTCTCAATCTTGTCTTTCTTGAGTAAAATCACTCTCACACGCCCAAGAAACCCTCTATGGCGGCAGAAAAGAAAAACAACAGAGCAAAAGATTATATTAACCTGTTGCTTGAGCAAGCTCTCATGCGACATAAGGTCATAATGATGGAGAATTTTTCCC
The DNA here is from genome assembly GCA_900067695.1 of Picea abies. NCBI lineage: Eukaryota > Viridiplantae > Streptophyta > Pinopsida > Pinales > Pinaceae > Picea > Picea abies. Next base: position 5,314 of record CBVK0101516126.1, read on the forward strand.
ACATCCTTCAACGCCTGCTGATAGCAACAAGCTCATATTCATCAAGCGACCACTTTGAAGGAACCTCTCCTTTCAAGGTACAAGTTAATTTTGATATTCCCATATTTGAAGGTCAGATGGATGTGGATGCCTTAGAAAAATGGTTGAATCTGCTAGAAGGTTATTTCTTTGTTCACAATTTTTTCTGACAGGGAAAAGATCACCTTTGCACTCCTCAAGGCTCTCCCCCGTGTCAAACATTGGTGGGAAACTTATTGGGAGAAAAGTTCCATAGAAGAATCTAGAATATATGGGGCCAAGCCCACTTGGGATTTTTTTGTGGATGCGGTAAAGGAACAATACTACCATGTTGATAACTATGAAGACCAATACATGAGATGGACCACACTGCGGCAAGAGAAGAGCCAAACAATATCAGAGTTCACAAATACTTTCCATACCTTGCGCACCAAGATCGGTATCAAAGACTCCAAGCGACATCTAGATCTGAAATATCGCAGGGCTCTACATAGGTAAATCCAAACCGAAATGGATTTCCTAAACATCTCATCATTGGGAGCTGCCTATTATTATGCTATCAAAATCGAGCAGGAATTTAGGCACCAGAACAAATGGGAGTTTGGGTCTGCAAATCTGCAACACCAAAGCATTGTAAAGATGACCCTAACCAACAGCCTCCCAACAACCAGTCCAAGAGACAGGAAAAGAAGGGTAAAGGAAAGACAAAGAATGACATTGGGAAATGGTTCGACTTCCACAAAATCCCCTAGCACAACAACGATGAATGTCGCTCGAAACAGTCATTGGTGGCCGAGGTCAAAGATAAGGAGCTGAATCGTGATTCAAAATATGATCTAGAAAATATTGAAAACAAACAGATCATCGATGTAGAACCTACTTCTACTGTCCTGACCACAACAATTCAACCATAAGAACTAGTAGATCTTGAAGAGGGGGAGCGCCTCTTCCATTCACAGATGTGGATGAAGGTGACCTCGTTGCATTTCATTGTTGATAGTGACAGCCAAAAGAACCTCATCTCAGTTGAGGTCGTCAAATAGTTGGGGTTGTCGACAACACCACACCTATAGCCATACAACATCAGGTCGCGCCACTAAGGACAAGATCTCTGTGTCAGCCAGCAGTGTCGCTTGTCCTATGGCATCCAACCCTTCAAGGACGAGGTAGTGTGTGATGTTGACCCTCTTGATTTCTGTGATGTTGTTTTGGGCCAACCATATATATGGAAACATCATGATGTTTATGAGTCTCGACCCCATAGTGTCATTATTACTTTGGGGGGTTAGCTCTACAGGATACCAGAGGTAGTTCCAACTATTGTTCCACAAAAATAGTGCCACAAGGTAATATCTCACACTACAAAATTCATCCTCTTCAAAGTCTGTTCAAAGGATGCACATAAGGCCACTACAACCACTACATCCTCAACACCTTCTATCCAACAGAAGCAAATTTTAGAAGAGAAAGCAGATATTGTTTCTTCACCTACAATGGTGCCTACACAATGCCCCGACAAGCCCATAGAGACCCGGTTGGTGGAACAGATTCAACTCCGCCAACAACAGGTTCATGACAGCCTTCCATAGACCAAGCAACACAACTTCTCCAATAAGGCACACAACTCACTAAGATTCAGATTTAGAAAACGCTTTCCCCTCTTCCTCGAGAACTCAACGCAATGGAGACCATTACTTCCTAAGGGGGGAGGATTGATCCAGGTGGATATTGGTGGCCACCCACCTGTTCCAAATTCCAACTGACTCATCTTGATAGTTTTCAGTTCAACACGTTTCTCTATAATGGGGAAATTTCTTTGTAATTGTAGGTTTTGCACTTACGGGGCTGTTCTGAATCTCTACACAACATCCAGGTGCATATTGGTGGTTGCCCACCTATTCCAACTGACTTATTTTGGAAGTTTTCATGTCAGTACATCTTTTTGTACTTCTAGGCCCGTTTTGGGGCTCTAAACAATGTTTTCTTGGCTTTCCATGGTCAAACAATGGACGGAGTTAGAGTTTGACAACATAATGTGTAGTTCTCAAAAAGACCTTTTGACCGGGCTATCACACGCCTAAAACAGATATCGTATACAAAAATTTACGACCTCGAGAAGTTAATGCACTAACTTACCCCAACGGGACCCAAATGACTTTTGGCTCTTCATCTCCTAAGGTTAGTTTTTTTGATGTCTATGGTTTTGGCATTCATGTTTATCATAAAAAGGCCTTCAGAGCCTCATTGTAACCATCTTCTTGCGAATGAGTGTAGTTGTCACATCTCTTCTTAGAGATAAAGTTGCCACCATTCTAGCGAGTTTTGCACTCTGTATTTTTACAGTCTCTGTACATTTCTTTCATTAATAGAAATAATGTATTGTTGTATTTCTCTGTTTCTAGAAATTTTTATGTGTGTTTCATTGTAATATCTCTGCTTTAATTTCATTCCAAAAATAATCCAGATTAATTGTATCAAAGCAAGCCGCTCTTGATCGTTTTTCAGTGCATGTCCCCGACGAGGTTCGAGTAGAGGAAGTTGGGTCTCGATCTTGTCTCTCTTGAGGATAGAAGCAAATTGTAGAAGAGAAATCAGTGGGGATTAGACATTATTGGAGAAATTCATCTAGCCTCAAGTGGTCAACATAGTTGGATTCTAACTGCTACTGATTACTTCACCAAGTGGATAGAAGCCATTCCCACTAGAAATGCAAACCATAAAGTAGTCATTGGCTTCTTGGAAGACATTCTATCAAGGTTTGGTTGTCATAACAAAATTGTTATCGATATTGATACAACTTTTAAGGCCGAGCCTCTGGTGAAGTTTTGTTAAAAATTTGGGATTCAATTTATTCACTCTACTCCATATTACCCTCAGGGCAATGGATTAGCAAAATCCTCCAACAAAAGCTTAGAGAAGATCATCAAAAAACTGTTGGAGGATAATAAAAAGTGATGGCATTAAAAGATGAAGTTTTCCCTCTGGGAAGACAGAGTAACCACCAAAAGATCAATTGGCACTACTCCTTTTCAGTTGGTCTATGGAATTGAAGTTGTTTTTCCTACTCAACTAGCTTTACCTATAGCAAAGTTTCTTCAATATCAAGAAGGGGAACCATATGACATGATCAGGAGGATGCATCAACTTGTGGAAGTACAACAAACCAGGGAACAACTTTTTGATAAAGCACAAAGCCATGAACAAAAAATCAAAGAAGCTTTTGACAAGAAGGTGAAGAAAGAAGATTTTCATCTAGGAGACCTGATACTCAAATGGGATGCACAAAGGCAAGATAAGGGAAAACATGGTAAATTCGAAGCCTTGTGGATTGGTCCTTTTAAAATTTATGAAGTTTTGCAAAACAATACTTTTAAGTTGCAGAACTTGGAAGATGTTGAATTTCCCGGTGGCCCAGTAAATGGGCATTTTCTAAAGAGATATTTTTCCTAAATTCACGAGTGGCTTCTTTTTATTGTAAATATCAATCTTTAGTTAGTTTTATTTTCTTTTCAATAATGACTCCTAGCCTAATGGACAGGGCACTGAAACTGCATGTTCTTAGAGCCTCGTAGGGAGGTCTCCATCCCCTGTGGAGCCAGATGTTAGCACATAGAATGTGTAGGGGGTCAAAACACCTTAGTTTTGTTTTAATTTGAATCATAGGAGTTTTAAGTCTTAGTTTTTGGGTTATTTTATATGTCATGATTCAATCTTTTGGTTTTTATAAGCAAAGTATTGTTTTAGCTTTAGTTTAGAGCTTTTATGTCATGAGATTATTCATCATGATAAGGATAATGGTCCTTATGAGTCACCCTCTTGGTTTTAAACATCATCACCATGACATGTCGCCTCCAAGTTGTACACAGGTTTTCTTTTGGTCACTTTAAAATCGTTTAGATGTCAAGTCAAAAGTCAGGTGTATATGTTGCCAACTCACCTAAAAGTTCACAACGTACTCATGAGTGCCTCATGCACTTATATTTGATTATTGCATCTTGAAAATGTGTCAAGGAGAATTTTGTGGTTTTCCGTGCTTTCATCTAATTAGATTTTCAAGGATTGTGTCACAGAGAGTTCTAACAGTTTTCTTGAAGCACATTATTGGAATTTGAACTTGGCGTTGCGGATTAGCTGAAGGAGAATGTTTGAGTTTGGATGCCTCTCAAATAGACTAGTTCAGATTCACAACACACCAACATCAAACCCAAGAGTAGAAGGTATTCCTTTGTGATATGCATGTTGTTCAAAGGTTGACAGAAGAGTTTATGCTGTTTAAATTACCGGTGCTGCGGATTGTCTGGTTTAAATTTGCATCACCACTTAGTGCTGCGAACTAGGTGCTGTGAATTGTCTGTTTCAGGACTATCAAAACCCTCATTTTCTGTAATTAATATGAGACCCAACCTTAAATAGTTGTATGAGCTTCCTATCAAACATAAAGAATATGGTTAATCCTTTATAGAACCTAGTTCATTTGCATACCTTGTTGGCGCCGCAAACTCATATTGTGCTGCTAAACCCTGTTCTCACATAATTTCTTTTACTTGTCTGCATTTTTAATAAAATCTTAGTGGTTGTCCCTCTTATCTTTCCCTTTGAAGTTTTCTCCTTCTCATACCACTATTTTGTATAGGTGTTTAGATAAGGCGAACTCCATGTAAACAAGCTCTGCCATCAAACCCTAGTTTTTCTGTTTACCCTGTTTTCAAATACCAATTGTCAAAGGAATTTACAAAAGGTGCCCTTCAAGCAGTGAGTATGGACAATCAACAAAACAAGAAGACTTAGACATGGGGAGAGATTGTAAGGAATGAAACCTATGATATGAAACTCATCAACTCTGAACCATTGTTCATAGAGGCTTTTCAGAGGGTGGGTTGTCTGAATTTTTGTCAAAATATGCAGAGAAGACATCCTTAAGTGGCCAAAGAATTTGCACTTAATTTTAATGGGACTAAAACTAAAGTGGAGACATTGGAATTTGATGTTTTAGAGCATTCCATATATTTTTCAACATAAATACTTAACTGTGGGGAGAAATGGTTCAAAGCCATGTCTTTAAACTTTTCCTTCTCAAAAGAATTCCTTAAGTCAGAATTTCAAGAAGACAATTTGTCTAAAGGAGTACCTGAAAGTCACATGCTTGAATGTTTTGACAAGATGCTCAAGGTCATCCAAAGATACTTCACATGTGAAGGGAGGTTCTATACAGTATACCAATACCACATCAGATTAATATTACACTTTACAGGAAAATAAGCCATGAACCTTCCATTCTATATGTTCAGGAGTATTGGTAAGATGTCAGGCATAGATCAAGCTAAGTCAAAGTAGGTAGATACCAGTGTCTTTCACTCTGGTCTTATCAAGATGTCAGTAATGGAGGAGTTAAATAAAACTAACACTGATTGGGGAAAATTCCTAACTTCATCACATTTTCAATTAGATATTGCTCCTATTCTACAATGCAAAAGACAAACTCCTACTCATGTTGAGAGGACTGTGCATTCAGAGTCTAGTAAGAAGAAGAGGGTGACTAGGAGTGTTAAATATGCGAAAGCTATTGATGAAGCAAAAACATGTTGTCCTTCACAACCTCCAGACAGAGAAACTTCACCTATGGCAGATACTATCCCCATGGAGATTCCTTTAAGCAAACCAAGAGGCTTGAAAGGAAAAAAACTTGTTTTCCCCCACCCATTGCTGCAGACAAAGTCAAGCCTAAAAGACCTTTTACTAGAGAAACAACCAAGCAACATGTCCTCATGAATGATGATACAGTAGAGACTTCAGCCCAACAAAAAGGAAAATCTCAGTTCTCTAAGCATCCTATAGAAGTTATTGACATCACTACTCCTCAGCATGAAAGCAACCCTACCTTCAAAACACTCAAGAGGCAACTCAAGGAAGAAAGAGCTTAAATTGATAAGTTAAAGAAGGAAGATTTGGGTTCGAGGAGAAAGCTTAAGGACATGTTGACATGTATGAAGAGACTATTGATAAGGAAATATTTCGAGCTAAGAGGTTTTTTCCCCTTCACAGGCAACTCAAGAATGTCTATAGGCATAACATAACCCACAAAACCGAAATAAAAAAACTGAAGGCAGAGTTACACCCTTTCAAAGAAGAATTGGAAAAGAGAAACTTAGACATGGTAGCCAAGGTGGCTACCAGAAGAAGTTTCAAAATAAAAATATAAAGAAAATGATCTTCTAAAGCCAACATCAATTTTACAACATTTTAGTAATGGTTATGAGTTTTGAACTATAACTAGCAGATTTTGTGTTTTTCCTCCAATGATATATCAAGATGACAAGTTATATCATATCTGGACTCCTAGTAGAAGTTTTGAGGTGTTGTATCTTTTGCAAAAGTAAAACATGCCACTACAAGAAAGTTTACAGCTCCTGGAATCATTGGCGCTACGAACTGGCTCTTTCAGGACAGTTTGTAGCGCTGCGCTGTGAACTCAATTTTTTGAATATTTTGGAGGGAAAGGGAGATGCCAGCTGTCAATATGGACCCATACCAACACTCAAAGGATCAATTTCACTTTGGAAGGCCACTTACCTCAAGAAGTTTCACACTTATGGACACATCATCAAGTTATTAAAAGACTATTGTATACATTGCCAACATTCTCCTTTAAAGTAACAGTTTGTTTCTTTTTGGTTGTACACCTGTTTCCACGCTTCCCTTAGGCATGGAATCCTATGAGGAATTTGAGGGATGGATTTTAAATATGGAATTGATGGTTTTATCTATTTAAAGGGCATTGTAAGACTAAAGAGGGTTCGAATGGTGTGACAAAAAAAACTCTTATTTTTGTATTGTCTTTTGTAGCAGAGTTTTCTCCTAATGTATGGACTATATCCAAGATACTTTTAATGGTGGAAATTGGTCTTACTTCTCATTATCATATTTTTTTGTCTCACTTTGATATTAGTCTGTGTTGAAAGATTCATCTGCTTGTTTTTTCTTTATTGCAATAAAATATTTATTGTGATATTATCTGCAAATTTATCAGAGTTATTTTCTCTTTGAATTTAAGAGGTTCTTATTCAAATGAGCTTTGTTTCATGTGTGTCAGAATTATCTGATGTAAAATTGATATGCATATTACATTCTCCTTCCTAATTCTTCCATCTATATTCTTATCTCTTAAAACCTGATTTGAAACCTTTTAAGGCCTTGTTTGTTGGTGTGTATTGCATGGAGTGATTTGTGATTGACATTTATAACTGAGTGTTTACTCCATTTTCCACATTTTCATAGACATTTATCCTTTACATTCTGATGGGTATTAGGATTACACCTACAACAATCTAGGTGTGACTTCTAGAGCTAAAATTTTTGGCGTCGTTGCCGGGGAACAAATTGAAATTTTTTCCCTGGGTTGTACGACAAGACAATACCAATTTTGATGGTGTACATAAATCAATAAAAAAAATACTGCATAGTGCACCTGGTGACTCCAAAGTTCAGTTGTGGCTCCCAAAGGTAGACATACGAGGTCTAATCCACAGTCACCTCTAGCTGCACCTGAACCTGATCTAGAAAAGATCATAAAGAAGGGAAAAAATTTGCAAGGAGCCTCCTCTTCTAAATTTTCAGGTACTTCTGGAGACTTACCCGACTCTGATTTCCATACACTAGTTGTTGTTTCTCATGCTTCTTATTTACCTACTGCTGAAACTCTTGTAAAGTCAAAACTAGGAGTTTTCCTGTAGAATACTAAACTTTTTCCGCTGAGCTAAATGAAGAAAGTCTAGAAAATTTTGATTTTTTTCATCTCTTGAAATTGTAAAGTGGTTTAGGCTTGAGAGTTTGGAGGATTTTCCTCTCTTAGGTTCTCCTTCTCCCCATCCTTTTAAATTTTATGTAACTAAAGAAGAAGGAACATCAGTTTTTGTTGAAATTCCCCCATCCTCATCCAAGTCTCAACCATTGTCTAATATATATGAAGTTTCCCCACATTATACTCTTCCCTTTCCAAAGCTACCTATTATATATACTGCATATTTACCTGCTAAATCACCTTCTACTTCTCCAAGAATTCATAGTCCTCCTTTTCCTAATCAAATGGCAAGGGTTAATCCTCCTCAAAACAAACTGGATGACATTGTGGCTACTAGGTATGCACCATTAGTGCTTCCTCAACCTATGAATTCTATTCCAATAGCAGACTACCTAAAGTATATGCCTAAGTTCACAGGAGAGGAAGATATCATTGCAAAAGAACACCTTCGCAACATTTTATAGTTATGCTGATAATTTGAATATTGAGAATCAAGATGTCTAGATGAGGGTTTTTGTGCAAAGTCTTGATGGAGAAGCTAGAAAATGGTTTAGAAGTCTATCCCCTGGATCAATTGTTGGGATTGAATCCCTAGATGATGCCTATTTAAGACATTGGGGTGACAAAAATTAATTTTTATATTACATCACAAACTTTGGGGCTCTTAAAAGGAAAGAAGGTAAATCGATGTCTGTTTTTTCAAAGAGATTTAACAAGATGTGTAAAAAAATCCCTATGGATATCAATCCCATGGAAACTTATGCTTAAATAACATATGCAAGTGCCTTTGACCTAGAATTTTGTCTTTTGTTGAGAGAAAGAAGCTCTACAACATTAGCCCATATACAAGATGTTGCTCTTGATGTGGAATCAAATATATTGGCAACAAATAAGTTGAGGGGAAAATATGATAGGGATAGAAGAAAAAAAAAAGCAGAAGCATCATCTTCCGATACTTCAAGAACTAATCCCCTAGTTGATGAATTGACTAAGTTAGTCAAGTGACTTTCTGTAGAAATGGAAAAACTAAAACTTGAAGGGAGACAAGCAAATAGAAACCCATAAGATTTTGCAAATAGAAACAATTTCAGAAGACAAAACAATACACTTCAAATCCTTCAGAGAGATCATAGATATAGAGAGGATCATAAGGTTCAAACCCCTCTCCAAAACAATTTGGTTGATGATGAAGAAGGAGATAATGAAGAAATGGATCAATAGATTCATTGTCTGGGAGACACATCTGCTTCTCCTCATCTAACTCAATCTGCTTATGAAGAGTCTATAATGAGCAGTCAACTAAATGAGTTAATTAAAGGAAAGAAAGTGAATGGAACTCGGAACAAGTACAATTTGAGGTCAAAACAAAAAGAGGGGAATCCTAGTACATCTAATCAACCTAAAAAATCAAATACTTCTACCAAAACAGTGGCAACACCAAATAAAGGAATAGATGAAAAGAACAATCGACCCATCATTAAAGCTCTTGTTAAAGAGACAAAGGAAATTCTGAAGTCCCAATCTTGTTTTAACTTTGAGAATGAAATCTAGAAAATCAAAATTTCTGTCCCATTCCTAGAGATGATAAAGAATGAAGATTTCAGGAAATCTATTTCAAAAATGTTGCAGCTTGAATTTTCTTCCCATTCAACAGACTCAGTTAACTTGCAGGATGAGAAACTTGCAGTTAAATTGGGGCCACTAGTAGAAGACATAGATGACTCCTCTCCTCCCTTTTATAAATCTTTGAATATAC
>CBVK0101516130.1:0-35808 GCA_900067695.1 Picea abies
TGTTGACACTTCTATTGATCAATTATTAATAGAAATACTCCTTTCTCATCATATTAGTATCACAGAAATATATGATTATTATCCATGGGCATGTTTGTAATTTTTATTAATGGATTATCCTATCTGCTGTGCTAACCCCTTGACATTATCACTATATACTTTCTTTGCTTGTTTGTTGAGAACTTATTGTAGGTATAAATATTTGGTTCAAAGTTCTCAACAATGGAACATCATCAAATGTTCGATTCAGGTAGGCCTCTTTCTTATATTTCACATTAGTTCATATAGCATACAATGGAAATGAGTTGATTTCTGTAGTCATACTTGTCTGTTGTGGTTTACCCTTGGCCATGAGTTGATTTCTGTAGTCATACTTGTCTGTTGTGGTTTACCCTTGGCCATAGAGAGTTTTTCCCTCGTAACAATGCTTCCATGATTCTGTGAGTCCACAAGTCCGCAAAGAGGAAAATGGTTAAGTATGGGAACTCTTCAGATGAACTTATGAAAGGGAGAGTTATTCTTCCATGAGTCTTTGAGTCCACATAGATGAAAATAATATAATTATTGAGACTTTTCTAGAGGATTCATGAAAGAAATAATTCAGATACATTATTGGAACAAAATTATATGCAATATTATGTAATTGTAAAATGTTAATCTTAATAAATTTTGTTGTCTCCACATTTTACGAAATTAATAGCATTTAGATCAGATCATGATCAAATTAAAGTTTATAATCATGGAATATGCACAAAGGGCTTACAACCATGAATATGAGATCAAAGGGTTATATGTTGATATAGGAAATGAAGGTAAAAATTCAAATGTACATGGAGAAGGAATGGAAGAAATCATGAACTTGGTAGAAACCATATTTTTTTTAAAAAAGGATGTCTAAAGTTATAAAGTTGATAGTGAGATTCTTATGAAAACCAAGGAGCAACAAGAAGACATCAACATCGATTTAATGCAGAGTTTGGATAGAATAGAGAATAAGATGGATAAGGAGACTAGGTCAAGTAAATAGGAGATCCATAAATGTCATGATAAGAGGAGAAGAACAAGAAGTGTTGGTAGACAACACTATCATTCTCCAAGGCATTCAACTAAGAGAACACATAGAAGTTCCAGTCCATCCCCTATTAGGAAGCATAAGAAAATTTCCTGAGTGGATGAGCTACAAGGGGAAATGAACAAAATCAAACCTCCTACGTTTGATGGTGAGAAAAATAAGGATAAGGATGTAGAGACATGGTTTTTAGGAATGAGGAATTATTTCCAATTGCATAAATACTCATCGCAAGAAGAAGGAATAATTGTCATCTATCAACTCAAGGGAAAAGCATCAATGTGGTGAGATCAATTTTTTCAGGTACGATAGATTGATGAGAAGAATGTCACTTGGAGTGAATTCAAGAGGTATTTCCAAAATAAATATTTGACTGAGCATTACTATGATAACACAATTAAGTAGTTCTTTGAACTCAAGCTTGGAAAAATGACCATAGATGAATATGAAAGGAGGTTCCTAGAGTTGTTGAAGTATGTTTCTTTCATCAAGGAGGAGAAAGTTAAGATTGAGAGATACATTAGTTGGATACCATCTTTTATTAGTGACAATATACAATATAATGATCCAAATACACTAGAGGAAGCTATAAGGAGGGATAAATTAATTTATTATCATCATATAGGAAGAACAACTTTCCAAAGGACATGGTAGACAAAAAGAAAAGTATGGAAGATCAGAGGAAGAAGGGGACTAAGTCACCGTTCTTCAAAAACAATTCTCATGGACATCGAACCTCTAAAGAACCTAGAATGACAAAGACAATAGGTAAAATACCAAGGCATCCACCTATTCAATGTTGGGGTTGTGGAGGAGATTATGTGTTGAGATATTAGTCTCACAAAGGAGGAAAAGTAAAGACCAATTACAATGTACAATAAGATGAAATAGTGGAGGACATGGGAATAAGTGTACAAAGGATATATGCATATATGGATAATAGAAAAGTAGAGTTTATGTCATACATGATTGAAGTGGAAGGTAAAATCAATGACCAAACCATTTCTATTTTAATTTTTTCAAGAGCTAGTCATAGTTATCGAGATCCTAAGATGGTGGAAATATTTCAATTGCCAAGAAGAAATATTGGAAAACCTTTCATGGTCCATATAGCTACAAGAGATAAAATAAAAATTAATGAGGTGGTTAAGGCGTGTCTAATGGACATGAATTGATTGAGCACCAAGGAAGATTTGAACACCATACCTTTAGGTTCCTATAATTTCCTAATTTGTATGGATTGGTTGGACCAACATCATGTTTTCCTAGACTATTATAATAATACATTTAATCTATTAAATGAGAAAGGGAATTAGTAACAATACAAGGAATTCCTAGGGTAGTAACCCTTAAAGAAGTTCCATCATTGCAGCTGAAGAAGAGTTACAGGAAACGTTGTCAAATATTTGCAGCACATATGGAAGAGACACCTAAGGATAAGGTACAAAATATTGAATATTATGAAGTTCTAAAAGATTTTGAAGATTTATTCAAGGAAATACTAGGATTACCTCCCAAGAGAGATATTGACTTCTCCATCAATTTGGTTCCAGGATCAGATCCATTATCTAAGACTCATTATAGGATGAGTTTGGTGTCGAGAGTAACTCCAGTATCCAAGACTCCTTACAGGATGAGTACACTAGAGCTAAAGGAATTGCAAATGAAACTGGAAGAACTTTTTAAAAATGGGTACATATCCCCAAGTGTGTCACCTTGGGGTTCCTTAGTACTATTTTTGAAGAATAAGGATGGAACTTTGAGAATTTTCATGCACTTCAAGAATTTGAACAAGATAATTCTAAAGAACAAGTACACATTAGCAAGAATAGATGACCTCTTTGATCATATCAAAGATGCAAAAATATTATCCAAGATTGAACTGAGTTAAGTCTATCATGAGGTAATAACTAAAGAAAAAGACATCAACAAGACAACCTTCAGAACGAGGTATGTCCATTATGATTTCACAGTGGTACCATTTGGTTTGTCAAATGCACCAATTGTATTCATGTGTCTAATGAATGGAATTTTCATGGATTACTTAGATAATTTTTTCATTGTCTTCCTAGATGAGATTCTTATATATTCTAAGTTTGAATAAGAGCATGTGAAACACTTGATAATGGTATCAAAAATATCGAGGGAGCATCAATTGTATTCCAAATTGAGCAAGTTCTCATTCTATAAGAGGAAAATCCATTATTTGGGCCATATCATTTCAAAAGAAGGCATAACAGTGGGTCATTCATGGGCCTTCCAAGTTACTATAGGAGATTTATTGAAGGATTCACAAAGATTTAACACCCAATCACTTCCTTTCAAAAGAAAGGTGTGAAGTTTGAAAGGAAATTGGATTGTGAAAGGATTTTCCAACCTTGAAGCATTTATTAACAAGAGCTCCAATACTAAAAATCATCGATCCAATTGAGGACTACATTGTATGAATTGATGCATGTAAAGAAGGGTTTGTGGAGTTCTTAGTCATAATGGGTTTGTGGTCTGTTATGAATCAAAGAAATTAAAAGAGAATGAAAGGAACTATGATACTCACGATTTGGAATTGGAAGCTATAGTACATTCCTTGAAGATGTGGAGACACTACCTCATGGGAAAAATATTTGAGTTGAGGACATACCATAGTGGTTTGAAATATTTATTTGGAAAACCAACTCTAAATTCCAGACAAAGCAGGTGGTTATAATTCCTTAGTGAATATGACATTGATATAAAGCATATCAAAGGTAAGGAGAAAATGGTGTCTAATGCACTCAATAGGAGGTTTCATGAGATGCATGCTACATCCATTAGCATGTACCAATCATATTTGAAAGATAGGATTTTAGAGGCTGCAAAATCATATCATAAATACATGGAAATAAGGAAAAAACTTCAGCAAGGTATTTTATAGCAGAAAGTTAAATATTGTAAGCTGGAAAAAGAAAAAATTCTCGTGTCTAGGGGAAAAATTTATGTCCCAAATTCTCAAGAATTGAAAAACATGTTTTTAAAGGAAATGCATAATGTACCTTATGTTGGATATCCAGGTTACCAAAAAACTATTGTAGTTGTCAAGAGCCACTATTATTGGTTGATAATGAAGAAAGAGGTTACGGATTTTATTTCCAAGTGTTTGGAATGTCAAAAAGTTAAGGTGGAGAATAGACACCAAGCTGGTCATGTACAAACATTACCTATTCATGAGTGGAAGTGGGAAGTAGTAAAAATGGATTTCATCACCAAGATGCCCAGAAAAACCAAGGAACATGATTCCATCATGGTGGTGGTTGAGAAGATTACTAAATATACCCACTTAATTCCAGTAAATCTCACTCACGAGGAAATCAATATTGTTGATATTTATATGAGGTAAATTTCTTGACTACATGGTATACCCAAGACCATTGTGACTAACAGAGACCCAAAATTTACTTCAATTTTTTTGAAAGGATTATTCAAAGGGTTTGGAACCAATATGAACTTTATCACAACTTATCATCCATAATCAAATGTGAAAACATAGAGAGTAAATAAAGTGATTGAATATATTTTAAGGATGTATGTGATGGATAAATCATCTAAATGGAAGGATTACTTGCACTTTGTTGAATTTTTTTATAACAATGGGTATCATGCATCCCTAAATATGAGTCCATTTGAAACTCTTTACGATAGAGAGTGCAACAAACCTGTAAGATGGGAAAACCCAATAGACAAAGCAGTGGTTGTGCCATAGCTACTCAAACAAATCAAAGAGAAGATGATGAAAATAAAGAATAATTTAAGGCTTCCCAAGCCAGGAAGAAAAACTATTATGATAAAGGAATAACTCATAGAGAATTTAAAGTGGGTGACCATGTGTTCTTGAAAGTAAAGGCTAGGAGAAGTTCCATGAAATTGGGAAATTGTTCAACGTTGGTAGCTCATTATTGTGGGCCATTTGAAATCCTACAAAGGATTGGTCATGTAGCATACATGCTTTCTTTACCTTCATCAATGTGTATTTATAATTTATTTCATGTATCATTTCTTAAAAATTATGTACCTAATGATAATCATGTCATTGATTGGAATGTGATTCAGATAGAGAAGGAAAACAACTTTCAAGTACATCTGGTGTGCATATTGGACCAGAATATCAAGAATCTCTGGAATCGAGTTGTAGGGATAGTAAATATCCAATGGACTTGGTACGGTCATGAGGATGGAACTTGGGAACATGAATACACTATGAGAAAAAAATACCCACATCATTTTGAAAACTATTAAATTTTTTATTGTATGTGTATATATATTGCACTGAGGATAGTGCATAAATAAGGGGGAGGGGAATGTTATACCCCTAGGCTTAACCCTAGTTGTACATATAAATGTGAATGTTTTATAGGTTGGTGAGCCAGGATTTTATAGGCCGACATGATTATGTTATTATTAGGCCAGAGAGACTAGATGCTAAAGGCCAATCGGCCTATTTTTGTAATATGTAAACATCCATATTATTAATGAAAACAAAACACTTCTGCAGACCAGCCACATAAAATATTATGGGGGGATAAAATCCTAGGAAGGGCATAAGGTAAGGGGCTTAATCCCAATGGAATATTATAATATTATTCCTTAAATATAAAGTAATGGATATGAATATATACTAAGTCTCGAAAGTAGGGACAAGGGATTCTCTTATCGTGACAAGTGTCTTAAAAGACACATGCATATATATACTTGTGCATATAGTTCGAATGGAATTACAATTTTATATTGACTATTCCTTTACATAGGCAGTTGTGAATCGTAGCTTACGATAATTGGATGGAATGAGGAACCTATACTTGTACTATGAGCGTGTGATATGAATTGAAGAAGCAGTTTTCAGGCCGTATTATGGAAGAAACAAATTGTTAGGCATGTGAGTAGTTCTATAGGAAATAAATTACTCATATTTGTTCTCGGGTGCTTTGGGAAATAGCTACAGGCCTCTGAGAATTCTTGTTCGGCCTATTGTTGAAGCCCCAAAAGGGAAATGGCGAAGTCGAGGGACTGTTGAGTAGAGAAGGGGTACACTTCCTCGGGTGGAATATACATGTGGGGAATGTGAGACTGTAGGTGAGTTGCAATAGTTGACGCCTTCTATGGATAAATTATGTTTCTTATCAGACCTTAAAATGGATTATTATTCCTTTTCCCTGGTATACTTTATCCCCAAGTCAAGGGTGACCTGCTGCTAAGATTTATGAGTAGTGAAACCTAAGGCTGGGAGGAACGTGGAAGGTTTCCATGTAGTTGGTGTTTATTTTGCTGAGATAAGTGTCTTTCATGTGCTCATTTCAATTATTGTGTGTGTGCAAGTATGATTTATTGTCATGAATTCTCTATGGTTAAATTCTATATATGAATTGTTTCTTGTTTCATGCATGCTGTTACTATTTTTTCTCTTAACTTTGTTCATGTGTAGAACTTATTATTTAATTTAATGGTATTAGAATTCATAATGTCGTAGTGAATGTTCCATCTTAGGGATAGTAATGTTACAAGAGAAATTTTGTTGAGTCCTTGGTAATGGGGACATTACAATTTGGTATCAGAAATGTAAAGAGACAGAGGACCTTTTAAGTGGCATTTCCTAGCATGGTGGTTGAGGATGTTACATGTAATGTACCTTAATAATAAACATTAAGAGTAGGGTTTATCGATATAAAATTTCCTTGATTATAGCATACTGTAAATCAAATTACTAGTAAAGTGTCTAGATTTACAACAATCAAGAAAAGTCAATACTTCAATCTTTAAATGTAAGGTCCAGATAATGATTTCTCTCGATAACACAACATAGTTTCAATATCTCTATTTAATTAGGAACTGGTGATTAGCAATGAACCCCATAACACGTTTTCATTACTTATAATCAAGTGTAAATGAAGCAACCAATTCACAGTAAAAACAAGAAATTATTCCACATAATCACTTTGTTCTAGGAGTTAACCTATATTAGCTCATCACTTGAAACAAATCTCTTAAATTTTGGGACCTTTCCTTTTCAACCTTTCTAGCTTATTCAAAATTATCTACTAGACTAATTTTAGTAGCCCTCTTAACAAACATGGGAGTCTGTGCATATAGGATTGATGCATAATATTCAATTACAATCCCTTATGCGAGTTGGTAATTAACACAAAATTTTCTTATAATGGTAGTTAAACAGTAATTAAATTCTTCAATTCATTATTTCTTGTCAATTTTCATAGCTACTACTTCTTTCAACAAAGTAGCAAGAGTCTAAAATTTGAAAGGTACGTAGGATATAATACTTATTTGTGTTAGAACCTATAGGTAGGATAGAATGTTGGGTAGATACTTTATTTTGAAAATTATATGGAAACATTCCATAAACTACATATTCATGCTCTACATTCATTAATCAAACATGAATATAGTTTCTTTTACATGGTCCTCTGGTGCACATGACTTATCAAGGTCAAATTTCAGAATAATTCACTCAAGGTGTTTTGATAAATCATGAACTTTTCCTCCTAAATTGAGAGCATCTTCATACATCCATGTAGGTATATGGGGTAAATTTCAAACCATTTGATGAACAAGTAACAACTACAATTTTTTGTAAGATTTCCTATTAACATCAGCCTCAGGGGATGGCGAATGTGCGGTGAGAGGTGAAGATGGGGAAGTTGGTAGAATATGGTCCAAAGGTTCAAGAATCACCTAAAAATCAAGTTCTATTAAATCCTCCTAGGATTAAACATAAAATTATTTATCATTTTGAATGAGATTTATAGAAGTTGGTTTCCTTCTAGGAAAAAAAGATTTGACAAGAAAATTGTCCAATCTCTCGAGAATATGCCTAGGTGACATGATAAAAAGTTTCTAACTCTATGTGAGGAATGATGTAAATATTTTTAGTGCATGGAGATTCAAATTTCTGAAAGGTAGTAGCATTATCCTCGAATACGATCTTAGGGTCTAAGTTATCATCTTGAGCTATGCTAGGATTCATTATTTGAAGGTCAGTATGATAAGCACATGAAGAATGAATGTTTCTACCAACCATATAATTAAGTCCCTCCTTCTAGTGCCAAAATTTAATGATTTGGCTGAAATTTCCTCCTCAATAATAGGGGTTCTTGCAAGTGTAATGTTACAATTATAGCTCACAACATTTAAAATAAGGAACCCATTTGGATTATTGCATGGTAAGTATTACTATTTTAATTTGAGATAAAGATAAAATAAAAAATGAAGGACCCTTCTTATCTTCTTAATCTTCTTATGTAAATGCAAAATGAAATCCTATTATATTTATCTTATCTAAGAGCATATATTTTAACTAGTGAATACAAGGTTGAACATACATTTCTATTATTACATATAGAATAGAAAGTTATTAAAAAACACAACAGACATAGAAATGTCTATCTTAAATTACTATTCACAACTTTATAGGCACCATCTCAAAACAATAATATCATAACAAAATCTCATAAAAGTAGTGCAAGAATGCATATTCCATAGTTAAAAGGTCTATAACAAAACAATACAATCTTACAATTATTTCCGTAAGAAACAAGAGCTCATAAATAGTTCTCAAAACATAACGCTATAATCTAAGATTTTCCTCCAAAATTAACACTAGGGCTTCTCCTTATTTAAAGTCATAACATGGTTTGAAAAGTTCTAGTAGCAAAAATCCACTTCCTCTCATCATTGAATCTCTTTTATATCTTTCTCTCACAATTGTCATGTGGACTCTTAGACTTCCTTCTTAGAAGTTAATGAAATTTTAGGTTCTCTTATTATTTTCAAGGAGTGAATATTTAATAGATCAAGAATTTGTCTATGTAGATAATACTTAACCATCTGCTTTAATCATCTAGATAGGTGACCATACTTCATGTTGGGTTGGGTTGAGATGGCAATTATCTATCTAAATAATATTAGTTATAACATTTTCATGATGTAATTTTCATTTTTTATTTTTAGTTTCTTTATAGATATATATAAAAAAATGTTATCATAATATTTTAATTAATGTTTCATTTTTTATTTTTAGTTTCTTTATAGATATATATAAAAAAATGTTATCATAATATTTTAATTAATGTGGACATTAGAATATTTTATGAAATTTTTTTTCTTATTATTAAGTATCAAATTAATTATATATATATATTTTACTTAATTTTATTTTAATTTCTCTAAATAGTTAGGTTATTTATTTTTTCTTATTCAAGATCTATTTTTAAATATAGAAATGGATTCAATATGGTGAAAAACTCCCAAGCACTTAGATTCTACAGAAATAATCAATCAAATCTATGAACCCAACAATTTCTTATCAAAATACCATAATTTCATAGAATCTTTAGCCTACTACATTTTTTTCTATATATAAAGTTGATATATTAAAATATTTTTTTCTATGTATAAAGTTGATATATTAAAATATTTTCATCCACAAAATCAGAATTATTTTCTATTCACATTAATATTAAAATATTTTGATTATAATAAAACTTGGTTTTGTTTTTTCTTCAATAAATGTACAATATAAACTAAAAATAAATAAAACTGCTATTACTTAAGTTGATAAAAATATCAAGATTGTTTTTTATGCAGCCGACGGATTAATCCAATGTCTATGAAATAAATCACTAATAACCATATTTCCTATGATGTTGTTTTCATCTATTTAAGTGAGAGTGTCAAACATTTTAGCAGTTTTTATTTGTTGTATCGTTCTCCATTTTTGAAAAAACAATCTACTTTCAAGTGAAACAGTTTCTTTGTCAACTTCTAACTCATCTCACTGTCTTAGCAAATCTTGAAAGAGCATGTCTTCTTCTCCAAATCCTGAAAGAGCAGGTCTTAGGAAATCTTGAATGTCTAACCACTCCACATCTTCTTCCTTCATGACCTCTTCTGTGTACGCTTCATCTTCATTTGGTGAAAGATCCTCCTTCGGCTCAAAGACATCAAGTACTTGGGTTTTTGATGTATTTCTGACAATGAAATAAAATCACATAGAAAAGAAAGAATATATGCCTATAAGTTGCTATGTATCATAAAATCTCGGAGATTTTGTCAAAGAGATGAAACAATATGGCACCCTCTGTTTCTATGTAGTTCCCGTTAGAACCAATAAAGCCATAGATTTTGATTCAATATATATGAGGTACATTCATGCAACTATATTAGGAATGTGTATTCATGCACTCTTTTGTGAATACATTGAGAGATGTTATATATACGAGCATACTCATAGAGGTGAGAGTGCAGTGTGTGTATAGTGTGTGCGAAAGACACAATATTGTGGAGTATAGTGTGTTTGTGAGGATACAATGGTTGTATGACTATGTTGGCTATTGTAATTCTCCCTTGAATAATAAAAATGCCAACTATCATTCCCCCTGGATGTTTCCCACATTGGATTGTGGGATTGTTGTTGATTTGTGTTTGGGTTGTTTTATGTTCTGTTTATGACATGTTTCATGCTTTTGTTTCCTAACAATTGGTATTAGAGTGCACAGTTGAAGGATCAAAGAGAAAGGAAGAAGAGAATATGGTGGCTAGATATCAGAGAAGGTTAGCAGAGCCAAGTATATCTGTGTGAATTTAAGAAAGAGTTTGATCCTTCTTCTAAGTGTTGAAAGTAAATGGATTTGTTTCACATGGGCGATAACTTCTAACCTGTCATGAGTAAACTGTTTCAAAGAGGGGCAATAATATCTCTTAACTTGGGCATGAAAAGATTAAGAAGAGATAGAATTGATGTAACATACTACACTATTGATGTGTATTCTATTAATATGAAAATGTACAGTTACACAATATGGTTACAAGAAGTTATGGAGCTACCAACTCTTGTAACAATAAACTAACTAATTAACTAACTTTAAGGATGTAATTCGGTATTTTCCTTAACACTCCCCCTTAATTACATCCGAGAAAAACTATCACTATCACCAGTGTGCAGTAGACTTCACACTCCCCTTTAAACAAAACTTGGTCCTAACCAACTCTGAGACTCTAAGATTAATATCTCACATTTCCCCTGTTAAACGAAGATTCAAATTCTCTGATACAATCATCAAGTTAGAATACAAGTAGACACCCTCGTATCTATCAGTGTGGACTTAATACCACATTCATCCACTAGCCAGCACATCAAGTTGTTTGAAACGAGTGATAGTTGTGATGTATCATGGCCAATGCTTCATGCTACTCGAAACCAAGGATACATGCTACATGTCACATATTGACCTATGTAGGTGTGATTCAATCAGGGCTTATTGAACATGGAGAACAAATCTTTCCTATAGAAAAGCTCACAACTTCTTACAAATGAGACCAAAAAACTTACTGAAGTGTCTAACTGGGTGTCGGGTACAACCGAACATGCACCCCTCAAATTACAACAATTCATTTCTTCTTATATTTGTTGGTAAATTAAAAAACCAAAAATTTAACAAAAATTTAGTTGTATTTTGTTGCATTCTCTTCTCCACTGTTTCTTTATCTCTGCCCATCCTTCTTCTTCATGAATTTTTGGTGAGGTTTTCTGCATGCATTTTTTACTATTCAATAATGTTGAAACGTTGTCCATAAAATGGTTCAGTGTCAATGATATTTTCTCTTCAACAATAGAAGAGACAATACTTTTGTCTTGTAACTTCTTCTCCTTGGAAACCTCGATCTTATGTCTTGCAAATTATTTGGTCCATGCTGACTCTTCATTTTCTTCACCATAATTTGCTTATTTGATTCACTAATATTGGCTCTCTGTTGGCATCACTGGAATCTTCCTCTTTGGTTCAGTGAACTTACTTCACTCTTTGCAACTTTTTAAATAAATGCCAAAATAAATATCATCACCATGTATTTTCCTCTTGAATTTACCTTTGTATTGCATTTCCATAATCTCTTGTCATTTGTTAGAGTAGCTAATTCTAACAAAATAACTATACCAATATTGAGTTAGTTAGACTCAATAAGATTTAATACATTTACATGTGACATTCTGCATATGTCTATGGCCTCTATGGCCTTAGAGACTCCTCAACTTTATGGCTCCACCCAATCTTCTTATAGATTGCAGATCTTAAAGCTCCACACAAGGAGAAACCCAAAAAATTCTCACGAAGTCCTTTGAAATAATAAAGAATATTTAAATAATAAATATTTTTTTGAAATAGTGGGGAGCACTTTTTTTTTTTGGGTACATCTTATAAAATTTAAAATAAAAATCTTCTTCCTTCCCTTCCTCACAGATTGTGTCGATATTTTAAAAAACACGAGTGCTCCTCTAAAATAAATTTTTGGTGGCGCAAGGTTTCTCCAAATAGAATTGACTATACAATAGAATAGTCATACTTCCTCCTTATAATGATTTCCAATCCTTTTTAATATATCTCCTTTTTTAATATATCATCCGGGACTTACAATGATCGACAGACAACCATTTTTCATAGAAGTTTTAAAATCATAAATAAATGGAAATTTGAGTCTGTGCGACTTTTACAAAAATCGCGGCTTTCGGTGGCTGGCTTCTTGGTGAACCAAATCACGGTTTCAAGTGGTTGTTTTCTTCGTGACAACCTTCTACGGCTGGCTCCATAACACCTGCCTTGCAAAATTCAACAAACAATTGACCATCTTTGGCTCTCCCTCTGCTCATTTTCCTCAATGCGTGAAACTCATATAGTTCGCCTGCACATAATTCCAACCATTTTTTTTTTTTAACTCAACAATTTACCAGCTTCATATCTTTTGAGTGTGTAGGAAGGTTGTATTCATACATCACCGGCTTCATATCTTTTGTCTGTGCAGAAAGGCTCTTCATCATTGACTTCCCTTCCTCTGCTATAAAGCAGTAGTAGTAGTTTCAAGATCGAATCATCTTCTCTCTTTGAGAGACTTTCATAACCCTGGGTATTTAGGCCCTCAGTGATGGAGTGAGGCCCAGACCCACTCTGATACCATGATAATATTAAGAAAAGATATAATTGATGTAACACACTACATTATTGATGTGTATTCTATTAATATGAATATGTACAGTTACACAATATAGTTACAAGAAATTATGGAGTTACCAACTCGTAAATTAACTTATTAACCAATTAAAGATATAATTAGGTATTTTCCTTAACAGAACTACACAGACTTATACATGATATGGTTACAAAAAATTACAAAGTTACCAACTCATAAACTAACTAATTAATAGGCGGTACCCATAGATCATCAAGCAAGATAAGAACAAATTATATGCACGGACTTACACAAGCGTCATGTTTTGACACAAGGTAAGATAATCTTGGAAAGTCGTATGCACACACTATGCAGAAAATGACTTTTCTTTTTTATATATAATACCAAGATATACAAAGATACTTTTTCTTTTATATAATACAAAGATATACTAAGGATGGAATTTATATAAATGAGTTCACATTATACAAAGAATGGCTTTTATATAAATGACTCGACATGTATTTTATAAAGGATCATTGTCTATGAATTAAAATGGAAATGCAAAACGAAAGAAAATAAATTCCTCTCCCTTTGGTCGAGCCTACTTGCACATCCTCTCCCTTTGGTCGAGCCCCTCCCTAAGCTAAATGGATTAGTTCCACGCATGATAGACTTGCTTAATTAACACCCTAACGACCCCACAAACTGTTGCTCTAGTCCATGGCCTCTTGCTCTATCGTGAATGGTTCTTTCTTCATATTCAGTGGATCCTCTGCCCGCTACGATCTTTCATTCAACTACAACCACAAAACAATAGGGTGGAGAATGTTACAATATTATTTGTTTAATAGGTGGATACTTTGGTAAAAGATTTTAAGAAATATGTTATATATATTTTTTGGATTTAAACTCTTTATTTTAAAAAAAAATTGGGATTCAATTTTCAAATACTATTATTTTTCTATATTAAGAAGGATTGGTTTTATAATAATTTGTTTTGGATAGTTATGGAACTTTAAGATGTAGGATCTGCTCTAACATCAATTTCATGTAAATGGGTATATCTCTGTAAGATTTGGATAGGGATGGTT
The DNA here is from genome assembly GCA_900067695.1 of Picea abies. Classification (NCBI taxonomy): domain Eukaryota; kingdom Viridiplantae; phylum Streptophyta; class Pinopsida; order Pinales; family Pinaceae; genus Picea; species Picea abies. The sequence goes on from CBVK0101516130.1 coordinate 14,146, forward strand.
TATCCGGTCACCTATGAAAATTCTAGGCGTAGATTTAGGTAGATTGAATATGTGGAGGGCACATGTATGTTGAGTTAGCCTTAACTCAGTGAAAGAGTTAATGAGTTTAATTTGTTTTTAGGTCAAAACAAGTGGTTTTTCAGGTCCATGTGTTTTGGATATCCCATGGTATTGTGTCCATGCATTGCATGTAATGAATCTTATAAAAGGCTTGGTGAACTCAATTGTAAATGGACCTCGAGGTAAGTTGTGAAGGACTACTTGGCCAACTTGGCCGGATTTCATCAAGGGAATGTTTGTGTTAAGGTGGAGCATTGAGACTTCAGTGTAAAACCCCTGGAGGTGAGCATAAAATGTTCACTTGGGTTGGTTTGGCCGGATTTGGTCAAAGTTGTTTGAATGCAAAGTTCGAGGTGGAGCAGTGTGTCCATGTTAGAAAGGTGGGTTCGTAGAAAGGTTGATGTGTTGGAAGGTCAATCAAGTGTTTGAGAATATATGATGAAGGTAAGTTCATATACATAAAACTTGGAAAGTATTGCAAGGAAGCTCGAATAGAATAGGAATGTTCAGTAATTCCAAGTTGCAACAATAGTTGTGGACAAAAGCGGTTGCTATCTAGTAACTCGATCACCATCGGTTGCAAAAGACAAAAAGATTTAGGAACAAGTATGAACAGGTCATCTCGTAATTACTCAAATGTGAAATTATTTGGTTGTGATGCTTATGTTTTTTATCAGCATTCTAAGGAGGAATCAGATCAAATGGGTAGATATTTGATACAATGATGATGTTAAGGGATACACAGAATGGGATCCTACTACCCACAAAATCATCATGGACAAAGATGCATCGTTTGATGAATCTCTTTTTATAAGATTAAACATAGTAAAAGATGAAAGGTTCAAAGCATGGTTCATAGCAGGAAGGTATTTGGAAGGTATTGATTTCATGAAAGTTTATCACCAGTTGTTAAAAGATTGTTTCTATTAATGTTGTGTTAGCACTAGTTGTGATAGTACAACTAGATGTTAAAATTGTTTTGCATAGATTTTTTTTAATAAGGGGATGTATATGGAACAACTAGAAAAGTTAATTCAACAGAAAATTTGTTGCAAACTAAAAAATCATTGTATGGCCTAAAGCATGCCACACAAATGGTACAAGATGTTTGATTCTTTCACAGTGAGCCAAAATTTATAGGGAGTGAATATAACCCTTGTGTTTATAGTATATTCATTATATTGGTGTTTTATGTTATGCTTGTTACAATCACAAGCATGATTGAGGTCAACAGGTTGGCTTAGTTGGTTAGGACACTTTTATGAAGAATCTGGGAAGATCAAAATAAATCTTGGGCATGGAAATACATAGAGAGAAGAAATATGGTAAGCTTGGTTATCACAACAAAAGTATGTGGTGAAGATACTCATGAAATTCGGTGTGAATAATGTGAAACCAGTAAAATCCCTTGGGTTTTCCATTGGAAGTTCTCTTCAACCTAACTGAAGAAGAAGAAAATGGTGATATGTCTCGATTATTATATGCTAGTAGGAAGTTTGATGATTGTGATGAGAAATGGTGAGCATTTCACATGCAGTTGGTGTTGTCAGTAAACACATTGAAAAACCAGGTAAAGAGCATGGATATGGGTGCTTCAAACACAGAAGCAGAAGTATCACCTATAGTGGTTGCAGTGATTTAGTCTATGGTTATGATTCATGAGATTTGGATAAAAGGAGACCTACATTAGGTTATGTCTTGCAAGAATGAAGGATCTATTGGGTAAGTTTGGACAAATATAGGATGGGGTATTCAATGGTGGTCAAAGTGTTGTGCATTTGACTAATAGTCCAACATATAAAAATGGACAAGTGAATTGGTTTATTAGACAAGGTTATTGATGCAGGAAGAATGGTCCATACTGGAATGAATAGTGCAGGCATGTTCACTTAATGGTATTATTAGAGAAGTTGCGGAGTTGTGATGATGTTTTGGCTTCTCTTGACTTGGAAGAAAGGTGATGGATAAATTTGGACATGATATATCAAGTAAATTGTTGTCAAGGTGGAGATTATTGAAAACATGTCGACGTAGTCATATGCACATGCACATGCATGCAACTATATTAGGAATATGCATGCTGGCACTCTTTTATGAAAAAATTACTTAAAATGTGAATCTAATTATACTCTGTTAATCTAACTATTTCAAAAATGCTATATGTACTAACATACTCATAAAGATGATGAGAGTGCAATGTATGTGAGCAAGACACCATAAAAATTTGTATATAGTCGCAACTGACGACTACTATTGGAAACTTCTCGGAGCTAAACCCAAGTGACCCATTGACCATGTACTAGTACGGACATCAAGATACTTAATAAGAATCCAAGAACATAAGGATAATTAGTACGAGGATCTACGTTCTAGAAACTGAAATTCTCATAAAATATTTAAAATATTCATAAAATATTAAAATATTACGGTATTATATTATATAATCTTTCCTATATATTTTTATTATAAAAATCTTATTTGACATACAATTGTGTATATGTGCAAAAATATTATTTGACATATAATTGTGTGCATATGTTCAAAAATCTTATTTGACATATAATTGTGTGTATATGTGCAAATTCAGTGTATAGTTTTTTTTTCTTTATCTAATAATATTTTCCAAATGTAATACGAAAATTGGTTTATTTTAAAATAATTCTTAAAATCAGAAAAAAGAAAAAATATTTAAAGTAATAAAACTAACTTAAATAATATAACATAAACATATATCATAAATTTTTAAAACTAAATAATATATGGATAAAACACTTTGATATTTTAAAGGAATTTTAACAAAAATTTAAAATTTATTTAATTGTTTTTTTTTATCAATTATTTGATATTAAGATAGATCTATTTAACTCTGAATTTATCAAGCATCACAACGAATCAAATATATAGGGATGCAAATTTTTAAATATTTTTCAAATTTTACACTCTAAAAAAGTGGATTTAGACTAATTTTTATTCATTCACATAAATTTTTATTATTATTATTTTTTATATTTTATATTATTATTTTAATGCTTTAATTTACATGAACATCTTCTCCACACTGCACTTTGTGTGAATATTAGCTCCGCTTGTGAATATTATCCCGACCTTAAATACACACTCAAGTGAATATTATCTTTTCCATAAGATATATCTTTGAGGTGAATATAAAAAAAAACATTTGTGGCATTGAATGACATTTTTTTTACACTCATACTAAAATAGGCGTTCACCACTGGGTTTTTTTATTTATTTTAAAAAATTACATATCCTTACAGTAATTTTTTAATGTGATTAGGTAAATGTTAAAAGGTAAACATGTTAACGGATGCCTTGATAAATGCAAGAAAGTTATGAACAATAAATGTGACCCATTGATTTTGGAGGACGACTAAGAATATGCCAACATCTTCAATGCATAGCCATGAGATTAAGGTTTAAGGTTAAATAAGGTTAAAAGATCATTAATTGTGCTCATTGTCAATAGGTATACACCTTTCGACGTAACTAGTACAAAAATCAAGATACTTAATAAGAATCCAACAACATGAGGATACTTAATACAAACTGAAATTCTCATAAAATATTTAAAATATTCATAAAATATTACGATATGATATTTTATAATCTTTCCTAAAAATTTGTATTATAAAAAATCTTATTGGAAATATAGTTGTGTGTATATGGGCAAATTCATAGTAACGTTTGTTTTCCTTTATGGAATAATATTTTCCAAAATGTAATATGAATTAGTCATTTAGTTTATGTTAAAATAATTATTAAAATTAAAGAAAATAAAACATATAAAAAATAATAAAATTAATTTAAATAACATAATATAAACATATGTTTAAAATTGTTATGGGTTTTATTTGTGAGGGTACCAAGTTCAGTACTCTTCATTTGTGAAGGTATATAAGTTTAATATTCTTATTGTTTGTTTAGTTGGGAGGAGACACGCAAAAATCCAACCATATTAAGAGTTATTAGTTATTAACAACATTTGATGATAAATTTAGATCATTCAAAGATAAATGGACAATAAACTATTAGGGTTTCATAATCAAGTATAAAAAATGGAGGCTGGATTACAAGAAATGGGAAAAAACAACCAAGAACAAAAAAAAAATAAACAAGGAAAAAGAGGTGGATGAAAATACCAATCTTAGGGACAAAATTAAAGAGTCAGAAGACAAGCTACCTTAACAATTTGGACCTAAATGGCTTAGAACAAAAATAGTAACAAAAGAGCCTTGAACCTTTTAATTTTTGGTATAAAAGAACCTAAAGATGATGACACATTAGCAACAATCAAGGAGTAATTAAAAAATAAATAACAAATTGAAACAATTGGCCTTATAGAAGCCCTAATACCCATAAATATGACATAGTAAAACTTTGAGATTAAAAGTGTATGAAATATTTATAAATGAACATCTCATTCCAAACGATGGTGTTAGCTACACTTCATTCAGGACAACCTTTACATCACACTCCATTGCATGCTTAAAGGGCCTCCTTCACCTCAAATATATATGAGAGAGTGAGAGGAGAAAAATTTTCATGATGCACGTGGGATAAATTAGTTTGTGTTTATAAAATGCCATAGGCATGTAAAACACTATACTACTCTAGCCCGAGCATAGTTAATTCTGGAGTTTTAAATAGATTTGATGCATTAATGCTATGCTGTAAGCATGTACACAAGACCAATAGGAAATCATTACATGATGTTTGTAATTAGCAAATGAAGATGGCATTGAATTCTATTCCCCATCAAAAGGGTGAAAATAATGGTTTATCCAAAACATAGGCTTGAAATGTTGATTTAGTGGAAAAGGTTGATAGCCACTGAGATCCACTTGGATCATTCCTCCACCCTTCGGAAGAAATGATTACCATTGTGTCAATTTCCCTCGGTAGATGGCGAAACTTATGTTGAATTTAAACCTTGGTGAGTTGCTTACCTTGTTGAAATAGATATCATGCTTTTACTTTACCTCTAGAAGGATGTCATGAACCCGTTGGAGCTACTAGATATGTTCAACAGATCTGGATAGATGTTTTTCCTTGGTCTGAGTGTGGGAGGAATTTATCGATGAAGATGCAATAAGGAGAGCTATATTAATGGGGGCTAATGGTTGGAACCCCAAACACACCTGGAAAGGGTCATGGACAATAGAGTTTTGTTGAACATATGGAAGACTCTCATTCTCTTTGTGATCCTATACAATATTTTCGACCTACCTATTTTGGATAGAAATATCTTGGGTTGAGGCCGTAGTGGTCACAATGACCTGATGTTGACCATATGACTGGATCGTGAAGAGGGAAAACCATTTTTTCTGAAATATTACTTTGTGGCATTGTTTTTTCAATATCAATGAAGTGGTGATAGTTGGAGCTACCTCTGATACCCTATAGAGCTAACCTCCCATAGTAACAATGAAACTGTGGGGACAAGACACATAGATAGCTTGACATTTCAACATATATGGTTGTCCTAAAAGAACATCACAGACTTCAAGTGGGGAAACATCACACATTGCCTCGTCCTTGAAGGGCTTGATGCCATAGGACATGCGACATTGTTGGCTAGCACAAATGTCTCATCCCCAAATCAACCATCGGATGATGTATGGTTGGGGGTTTGGCATCATTGGTAGGTTCAATCTGTTGACAACCTCAATTGATATCAGATTCTTCTGACTCCCGCTATCAACAATGAAATGAAGTGGGGTCCCCTTTACCCACATCTGTGAGTGAAAGAGGTACTCCCCCTCTTTAAGCTGCTCTAGTTCTTCTAGTTGTATTGTTGTGGACGTGATGGTAGCAGTGGGTTCTACATCGATGATTTGTTTCCCTTTATTGTGCCTTGAATCAGAGTCCAATTTAAGTTCATATTCTTTTTCTTTGAGATCGAACACCAATGACGTTTTAGAGCGACATTCATCAATGTTGTTCCAGGGACTATCATGGAACTCACACCACTTTCCAGTGTCTTTCTTAGATTTATTGTTACCCTTCTTTTCCTGTGTCTTGGACTGGCTCTCTTAAGGTTGGCATTCCTTGCTTTGTCCTCTGTTCTGTGAATTAGGTTTTCCTTTGCCATGATTTTCTTGTGGTGTATTCTCAAACCTAAACTCATTCTTACTTTGTTCCTTGAATTTGTGGTCAATTTTGATTACATATCGATAAGAAATTCCCAGTGAGGAGATGTCCAAGAAATCCTTCTTTGTTTGGATGTACCCATGCATACCACTGTGATACTTCAAAAGCAGTTGTTGCTTGAAGTATTTGATGCGCATCTTTGAGTGCAAGGTATGAAATATGTTAGTGTACTCTGACACCATCTGATTTGTTTTCTAACGCAAAGTTGTTCATCTCATGTACTGGTTATCATAGTTTCCGACAGGGTAGAACTCCTCCTTCAGGGCATCTACAAAGGCCACCCAGTTGGGTTCTCTCTTGAATAGTGTAGATTAATCCATGATGTACCTCTCCCACTAGCCTTCCCACGAAGATCTGAAATGGGGAATGGATTTAGGGAGCTCAAAGGTGATCTTTTCACTATCGTAAAATATTTGGACAGAGGAATAACCTTCTACTAGATTCAACCATTTTTTTAGAGCACCTGGATCGATGTGTCCTTCAAATGGGGATATCAAAATTGAATTTTAGCTTGAAGGGTGTCACACGTCCAAAATGGCTTCTTTTCAAAGATGCCTCGGCCTCCACCATTGGTAGTCTTCAAAGGATTTGAGCCAAGTTGTGCCTCATATCATTCTTTTGTCGCACAAGGGATTCCTTGGGAAATGTCTTGAAAGGATCTCCTGCTTTGTCATCTCTCTATTCTTCTTCCATGGAAGGTTGTTTGGGCTAGCGAGAGAGATTTTCCTCACGTGAAGCTATCTCAAGACCCAACTCTTTATACAGTGACCTCATCGGGGACCTACTCTGAGAAACAATAAGGGGTTGACTTCTCTGATATTACTGATCTGGAGTATGATAAGAATGAAACGAGAAAAAAAATAATGCGTAGAACACATAGATATAGTGAAAACCAACTTCTATTAAGTAATAAGAGAGAAAAACACTACAGGATACAAACTAGAAGAATGGGGTATATTATCTTCAAAAAGAAAGAGATGTTGGTTGTGACTAATCTGGATTATGATGCGAATAAAATGAGACAAAAAAATGATATGAAAGAGGACAAAAAAATACAGTGAAACCCAACTTCTATTAATGAATAAGAGAAAAAACCCATGAATAATAGAAACTAGCAGGATGGGGTAGCTTATATCTGAAAAGAAAGAGGTTTTGGCTATGCTTCATTCGTAACAATCTTTACATCACACTCCATTACAAGATTAAAGGGCCTCCTTCACCTCAACTATATATGAGAGAGTGAGAGGATAGCAATTCCCATGATGCATGTGAGATAAATTGTTCTAAGTTTATAAAATTCCATAGACATGTAAGACACTAGGACTTCCTATATGGTAACCCATCCCAGTACTACTCTAGCCCAAATGTGCTTAATTTTGGAGTTCTAATGAGATCCATTGCATTAATTCCATGATTTAAGAATGTGCATAAGACCACTGGGAAATCAATACATGATGTTTGTAATTAACAAATGAAGATGGAATTACATTCCATTCCCCATCAAAAGGGTAAATATTATGGTTTATCAAAACCATAGGCTTGAAATATTGATTCACTAGAAAAGGTGGATGGCCATCGAGATCTAGTTGGATAAATGAGGTTCAAAAGGTAAAGGAAGTCATAAAGGAAGGAAAGTGGGAAATAATTAGGAACCAAAAAACTATTAATAGGAATAGAGAGAAAAAGGAAAATGGTAAATAACAATTTGGGACACTCTCGATCCTCTTTTATAACTGTTTTGTTTTTCCATGGAGGAGAGGGCCTATACTAAGTTGGCTCTCGAGTGACATTGAAATTATTCTCTTTGTTGAAACTTGGGTGGATGAAGAGTGTAAGGGCCCTAACATCAAAGGATTTGTTTTGTGATCCACATGTGATGCAGGAGCATCGCTCCACCTTAGCAATGCACCAACTATATAGCACATCAAAGTGCATTCAAGGAGGGGAGAGGCACCAACCCTCTAATTTTTTCCTCAAATTTAAAATTTTAAATATAATTAAAGAAATTAAATGTCGTCAAGATGGAAGAGCCTATTTGATGCCTTTGCACAAGAAGGAATTAGAGTCACCTTTAATGGCTAGTGGTAAGGCTGATCTAGATCCTATTCAGAATATATTTTTCTTTCATTGTAATTTGCCTTAGTAGATAAGCGTTTTAATTGAGATAGGATGTCACTAAGGTAGGTTGGAGGGAAAGCTCGTCGAGCCCCTCTCGTATAGATCATTGTATGATATGACTAGTAGATCCTCTTGAAAGTTGATGGTAAATCATTGTAAGATGAGAAGAGAGAGTTTATATTCTCTTGCAGTCCAACCTGCATATATTGTAACCTTGTATCCAGATTAATGAAAAGAGCAATTTTTCCTATGTATGGTTATGTATATGTGTTTATGTGTTTTATGAATGAATTTTAATGTTATCTATGTGTTATGTGTGCATATGTTGTAGATGTATGAATAGGTTCCATCTGCACGGTAAGGATATAATTTCTCTATCTATGAGTTTTGTTAAATTGTTTCGGGTTCTTTAGGTTGTGCAAGGAGTGCACGACATAGTATTTAACTCTATAGCCAATGCAAGGAGTGCATATATAAACTATTCTTTGAATTCAAAGAAGAACGTGCCAAGAGAGAACATCGAGATAGTTTACAAACTCAGGGAGGAGCCTCAAGGTTGTTGAACATCTTGGAGGAGATATTATGCAGAGGAGGTGCAAGTAGCCAAAGTTACTAAGAAATATATGAGCTCTGCTAGGAGGGCATCATGAAGTTGTAAAACATGCACAAGAGAAATATGTTTCAAGTTCGAAGAAAAGATAGGTTTCATAGGAAGACACCCCTAGATTTACTTAATAATTTGGAGGAGATATTGCGCAGAGAGACAGAGAGAGAAGAAGTCAAAGTTACTGAGAAATCTATAGAGATATTCCAGGTAGGCATTGAGTAGGTGTTGGATTATGTTTTGATTCTGAAGATATGTGTGTACAGGAGAAAACACCACATATTTACTGAAAACTCTGTAGGCTCAACACAGAGTGCTTTGATGAGGTGCAAAGAGTGCACAGAACCAACACCTTCTGAAGTGTTGGGGGAAGTCAAGGAGAATCAGAGTTGTTGAAAACTTTGTAGGGAATATATACAAGGAGTGCATTGAGTAGGTGAAAAGAGTGCACGAGAGAACACCATTTAAAGTTTTAGGAGAAAGGTTTCCAAGAGGGAACACCATAAGGTTAAGAATCAGAGGAGAGTCAAGTGAAAGTTTTCATAGAGAGCGCAAGGAGTGCATAAGCAAATTCTCAGAATTTAGTACTCAAGGATTGAATGTGTGCAAGGAATGCATAAGGCCAACATATTGTTGAAGTGTTGGTAGAGGATCTGGAGGAAAAGAGTGTAGAGTGTGTCAGGAGGGCACCATAAATCCTTTGAAGGAAGTATAAGGGTCGAGACCTTTTGGAGACTGATTAAGTTCAAAGTCTCAAAAGAGATAGTGCAAGTGTGCACAGAGACTTTACAAGGCGAGCAGAGGCCATGGAACCTTACAGGTTCAAGTTTGTGTAGACAATGCAAAGAATGTATTGATCCAGGTGGATATCGGTGGCCACCCACCTTTTCGAAATGGCTCAAAATAGTTTTTTGGCAATTTTGGCAATTTACTATTTTTAGCAGGTTTTAACTTCCGGGGCCATTTTTAGGGTCCAAATGAAGGTTTTTAGAGATAGAGGTTCTCAATTATATACAAAGGCATAATTTATCCCCCAAAATGAATCTCCTCAATGATACCTTTCCAACGAACTATCACACGCCTAAAACGGAGATCGTATGCAAAAGTTACAACCCCGGAAAGTTGATGTACTCACTTACCCAAACGGGGCCTGACTTTTGGCGCTTCATCTCCTAGGGTTAGATTTTTTTTGGATGTCTAGGACTTTTGGAATTCCATTTTATTGTAAAAGGGCCTTTAGAGCCTCATTGTAATCATCTTCTTGTGAATGTGACTGGCTGTCACATCTCTTCTCAGAGATAAGATGCCACCATTCTAGTGAGTCTTTCACTCTGTATTTTTACAGTCTCTGTACATTTATTTGATTAATAGAAATCATGTATTACTGTATATCTATGTTTATGGTTGCATATCTAATACATTTCTGCTATATTATTGAATATATGCAATATCTCTGTGCATTTCTTTATTATATCTCCGCTCTCATTTCGTGCTAAAAATAATTCGGATCATGTATGCAGGTGGACTTATTCCAAGTTCAATATTAGGAGGAATACTTGTGCAAGGCGTGCACGGGAACAACACATATATCAGTGTTGAATAGGTTGAGAATTTTGGACAAGAATGTACACGGAGCATGGCATACGTAAAGTATTCAAAATTTACAAAAGATCATGAGGGAGAGCACAAGTCAAGGCCCAACAGTCCAGCTCGCATGAGAAATCTCAAAGGCCGCATATTTTGACACTTACAAATTCTTCCAATTTCAGGATAAGGTTAAAGATCATGAGGAGGATAAACAATTTTCACCAGATCAACTGCAAGGAGGAGATCTGGGCCATTGAATTCCACATCCAGACACCCAACGAAGTGCGCAGAGAATAAATATAGATCCCATCCATCGGATTTGAGTGCATGTATTGACAGTCGTCAGATACTTGTAAGGTGCAAAAAACTTAACTCCTTTTTAAAGTGCACATGAAAGAACGATAGTTGAAGTCCCAAAGTTCTGAAGCCAGTCAGAAACGTCCATCGCCCAAAGGAAAAGGTGGTGGCAAATCTGAGACTCCGGAGCAGAAGTACTTCAAGAATTCTTGGATAAGCAGAGTGTGAAATGTCCAAATATTCAAAGCTCGGAGATCATCCCAGCCATTGGTGATGGAAGGGACACATGTTAGTAGATCTAAAAATCTGGAGAAAAGTAACTCTAGTAGTTTTCAGTTGAGTAGTGTGACAAACTCCCAAATTTCTAAGGAGTGGAGTAGATCCTGACCATCGATCATCAATATCCACATGGCATCAGATCATGGAGTCCAAAAACAATCACTATGAAATAAAGAAGGGTGAAAAAGGTGGAAGAACTCTAGAAGTCACACGAATTTGAAGGAGATCTAAGTCGTTTGTTGCAAGGGATGTGTGCTAGCGGATTGTGGAGTCCAGAGCAACAACACTCTGGAATACTCAGTGCATGGAGTTTGCAGATCTGCCAAAATCCTGAAAAGCAGAGTTGATCCTGACTGACAGAAATAGAAGAGCATGTGTCAATAGATTGAGAGGTCTAGAGGTATAACAATCTAGAATGAGAGAGTGCAGAAGGTAGAGAACTCTCAAAGGGTTAGGACCTGAAGAAAATCTGGGTCATTGATCCTACGAGGATAGATGTTACCATATCCTACATTCCGGAGCGAAAGTACTACTGAAGAATTAAAGACTGGAGGTGTGAGGAATCTCAAAGGCAGGAATACTGAATTAATCCCAACCATTCATGAAGGAGGAAGCATGGCATAAGATTGTGTGTTCTAGAGTATTAGTGCTCTAAAGGACTTGAGGAGAAGTGTTTCAGAATTTCCCGAAGTGTTGGAGCCTGAAAAAATTGAGGGTCATTGATCTGAGGAATGGAGTTTGGACCTTCAATATGCGAGGAGATGCATGGATAATGAAGGTTCACTCTATTGGAAAGCCACTTCATACAATTTGTGGAGTGTGCACGTCGATTTGGCTGAAGCCTGAATTTTCGAAGGAGGAGACTAATGCGTAGATATTGGTGAGGAACAAGGACCTTTGATCCTGTTTTTGTGGTTTTGGAGAATTGTGCCTCCGGGTGAATTGGTCGTAGCATGAGGAAAGAACGCTTAGAGCCTAGAGCTTCCAAGTAGCATGTTTTGTTAGGCGCTTGGTACCATCCTATGGTCATATGCAACTTCCTCCATAATCAGAGGACTATAGCCACAGATCTAATTTCTATGGGAAAAGGAGATAAAGGAGATATTCAGATACCATCAAGTGGTATCAAAGAGGAAATTTTCTTATAGATAGTAGGAAAAGGAAAGTGGAGATAGTCTGGTATCATCAAGTGGAGCTAGCGCATGTTATTTGAAATTCGTCGATTCAAAGATCGGGGAAAAGGGAGGTAGCTACATCCAAAACTTCCAAAGCATGAACTCAAGAAGAGACTGGCCCAAGGTCATAGGTCATGGTTGTATTGGAGAAGAGTCTAGCATGGGATCTAGCACTCACATTTTCCATTTCTAGAGGTGCAGAAACTGGTTGTGTGGGTCCTTTAAACCTGCGGGTAACATCTAAGGGACCTGTGTGAATTTGTTTCAGGGTCTATTAGAAGTGAAAGGAGTTGATTCATCTTAGTGTTGTGAATATCCTTAACTGAGAGGTCGATTAGGCCCAAGAAGAGGAGGGGGATCTTCATCAAGTGGTATCAGAGATTGATTTCTCCTATAGATAGTAGGTGAAGGAGGAGTTAAAGGGGAAGAAGTCAAAGATGCTCTCAGTTGTAGAGTAGACAAAAAATGACCAGATGGGATGAAATCGAAGGAGGAAATGGCTATTGAAGGCCATAAGCACTTTCAAAGATAAGAATTCCAACATAAATGGACAATGCGCTTGAAAAAATTAGAGTAGAAATGGAAAGGCTGATGCTGAAATTGCAGCAAGAATCTAAGGTACGTTGGAGGTACGAGTGGCCCATGAAGAAAAAGCCAGGTGGCCTGTTCATAAGTTGTTGTCCCTAAGGTATAAACATGAGTTGAGGAGGTGGATGAGGGAAGTTGAAACCCTCAGTGACACAAGGAAAGTGGTTCACATCCATGAGCCAGAAGTTGGAAAGATCCTCAGTGATGAGGAGGAGAAGAGATCAAACGATCTCATGAACATCCAAAAGGGTAGCGAGGAAAAATTAGATTTCAAGGTGGGAGGTGAGGAAAATTTAGATGTCTAGGTTTGGAAATGAGATGAGATCAATTGATCTCATAGACTACCAGGAGGATAGAGTGAAATCCCAAATTTTCAGGTAGGAAAGGGAGGAGACATGAACTCATCTAAGAGTTTAGATCAACAAGGTGTGTTGATGGAGGAGGATCAGAGATATGTTATGATCATTAGGGGAATTCAGATATTCCTTCCAAGCATCAAAGTAGAGGCTATCATAGGTGTTTTTGATGAAACATGAAGACAACTAGGTATGATTTCCCTAAAGGAGGCGAAGGTGTAGACATCAAAATCTTCCCAAGTAGTAGAAGAAGTAGAAGAGAATTAAATAGAATGGGTTAGAGATCTCATCCAGGAAGATGAGCAGGAGGTGACTGTAGGACTAGATTTTGCAACTGAACAGGAAGAAAACATCATAAATTTTTTTGATCTGTGTGAATAACTAGAGGCCCTCAAGAAAAGGTCGATAGTGCAAAGAATGCACATCCAATAGGCTAAGATGGAAACAAATGAAGTAGCATACTAGTCTAGGGAGAAACTAGAGGAAGTTGGGTGTGTATTAGAAAAAGAGTTGGTAGAGGATAATCTATTAGGAGAGATAACTGAGTAGAAGCTCAGTGAGAAGATTGCAGAGATGGAATATGCAACATAGTGGCCAGTAAGTTCCATAAGAGATAAAATCATCACGGGGGATCAAGTTGATATTCCCTTCACTCAGCATGAGGATATGCAACAGAGCAGTCTGTAAAGGGAAATACAACCAAGAGAGCAGCTGGAAGAGGTGATAAAGGAGATAAGAAGGATGATGTTGAGTTCAGGACAAGAGACATCCGTCTAGGAGAAGTTGAGCAGAATAAAGAATCCTTCCAAAATAGCAGGTATGAATAAACAACAACAACAAAACAGAGGAGCATTAGGACAACTCCAAAGAAGTGTTTGGGATACATGGGGATTTCAACAACAAAGTAGAGGAAATCATGATTTTCCCAACAATGAAGTATGATGCAGGATAATCACTCCACCTCATCAATGTGCCAACTATATAGCACATCAAATTGCATTCAAGGAGGGGAGAGGCAACAACCCTCTCATTTTTCCCTCTAGTTTTAAATTTTAAATGTAATTAAAGAAATTAAATATTTTCAGGATGGAAGAGTTGAGTTGATTCCTTTGTACAGGCATCAATTAGAGTTTCCTTTAATGGCTAGCTGTAAGGATGATCTAGATCTGATTCAGACTAGATTTTTCATTCATTGTAATCTGCGTCAGTAGATAGGTGTTTTAATTGTGATAGGATGCCACTAAGGTAGCTTAGAGGGAAATCTCATTGAGCCCCTCTTGTATAAATCATTGTCTGATATTCCCAGTAAAGGCTGCTAAAATTTGATGGTAAACCATTGTAAGCTAAGAGGAGAGAGTTGAGAATCTATTTCATTCCATCATGCACAGATTGTACCACTGTACTCAGATTAATGAAAAGAGTATTTTTTCCTGCATATGTTTTTTTGTATGTGTTTATGTGTTTTATGAATGCATTTGAATGTTATTTGTCTTTTATGTGTGCATATGTTGTAGATGTATGAATAGGTTCCATATGTAGGGTAAGAATACCATTTCTCTATCTGTGAGTTTTGTTAAATTGTTTCGAGTTCTTTAGGTTGTGAAAGGAGTGCACGATGAAGTGTTGAACTCTGTAGCCAACACAAGGGGTGTGTATCTAAACTTTTCTTTGAGTTCAGAGAAGAATGTGCCAGGAGGGCACACCATGATAGTTTACATACTTAGGGACAAGCCTCAAGGTTGTCGAAAACCTTGGAGGAGAGATTGTGCATAGGAGGCACAAGTAGCCATAGTTATTGAGAAGTCTATGAGCTCTTCCAGGAGGCCATCGAGTAGGTAATATAAGCGTCGGAGGAAGACACCTTCATAATTATTGAATACTTTGGAGGAGAGACTGTGCAGAGAGAGAGAGAGAGAGAGACCATAGAAGTCAGAGTTACTGAGAACTTTGTAGAGTTCTTCCAGGTGGGCATTGAGTAGGGGAAAGTGTGCACTAAAGGATTATGTTTTGAGTTCGAGGAGAAGGGTTTCCATGATAAAAGGCCACAGAGGTATTGAACACTTTGTAGGCTCAACAAGGAGTGCTTTGAGAAGGTGCAAACAGTGCACAGAACCAACACATTATGAAGTGTTGGGGGAAGTTGAGGAGAACCAAAGTTGTTGAATACTCTATAGGGAAGATCTGCAATGAGTGCATTGATAAGGTGCAAGGACTTCTTAAGAGAACCCCATTTCGATTTATGGGGGAAATGTTTCCAAGAGGGCACACCATAAGGTTAAGACTCGGAAGAGAGTTGAGTGCAAGTTTTCACAGAGAGTGCAAGGAATACGCGAGCTAATTCTTAGAATTCAGGAATCAAGGACTGAATTTGTGCAAGGAATGGACAATTCCAACATCTTGCTGAAGTGTTGGTAGAGGCTCTGGAGGAAAAGAGCATAGACTATGCTAGGAGGGAACCAAAAATCCTTTGAAGGAAGCAGAAGGGCCAAGACGCTTAGGAGATTGAGTAAGTTAAAAATCTTAGAAGAGATAGTGAAAGTGTGCATAGAGACTCTGCAAGGTGAGAAGACATCAAGGACCCTTGCAGGTTGAATATTGTGTAGAAAGAATAAATAGTGTGGGTAGGTAGCTTATTCCAACTTCAATCTTAGGAGGAAGACCCGTGCGAGGTGTGCACTGGACCAACACACATATCAATGTTGAATAGGTATGATAATTTCATATAGGTACACACAAGGAGTGTGCCAGAGGTAAAGTACTCCAAATTTATGAAATCTCAGGTGGGAGAGAAAAAGTCAAGACCCAACAGTCAGGCTCACAGGAGAAATCTCAAAGGCCGCAGCCTTTGACACTTACAAATTCTTCCAATTTTGGGAGAAAGTCAAAGATTAGGAGGAGGAGCAACAATTTTCGTCATATCAACTGCAAGGAGGAGATCTGAACCATTGAATTCCATGTTTAGACACCCATGGGAGAACGCAGAGGAGAAAGATAAATCCCATATGTCAGATCTAAGTGCGTGGATTGAGAGTCGTCATATCTAGGTTAGGTGCACATAACTTAACTTCTTTTTAAAGTGCATAAGAGAGAAGGATAATCGAAGTCCCAATGTTCTGAATCCATTCAAAAGCATCCATTGTCTAGAGGGACAGGTGGTGATAGATTTGAGACTCTGGAGTGGAAGTACTCTGAGAGTTCTCAGATAAGCAGAGTGTGAAACTATTGAAGCTCCAAAGCCCAGAGCTCATCCCAGTCATTGGTGTTGGAAGGGACATGTGTCAGCATATATGAAACTCTGGAGAAAATTCACTGTGATATTCTTCAGTTGAGGAGTGTGACAGACTCCCGAAGTTCAAAGGAGCAGAGTAGATCCTGACCGTCGATCGTCACGAGGCATGTGGCATCAGATCATGGAGTCTATAAGGAAGCACTTTTGAAGAAAAAGGGGTGTAGAAGGTGTAATAAATCCCAAATTCATAGGGATCTAGAGGAGATCTGAGCCGTCTGTTGCAAGGGATGCGTGTCAGCGGATTATGGATTTTGTAGCAACAACACTCTCGAATACTCAATGCATTGAGATTTCATAACTCTCAAACTCACGAAAAATGAATTTGATCCTGACCATCATCAAGAGGAGAGAACGTGTTAGCAGATCTAGAGGTTCTGATGTATATCCCTCTGGAAGGAGTGAGAGAAGAAGGTAGAGAAATTTCAAAGGGTCAGGAGCTAAAGCAGATCTGGGTTGTTGATCCTACAAGGACAGGTGTCACCAAATCCTTCATTCCGGAATGAAAGTAATTTAGAATAATTGAAGACTGGAGGTGCGAGGACACTCTAAGGCTAGAGTCATGAAGTCATCCCAATTTTCCATGAACGAGGATTCCTGGTGTAATGTCATGCAGTCCAGAGACTTAGCACTTTGGAGGTCTTGAGGTGAAGTGTTTCGAAATTTTTTGAAGCGTCGAAGCCCGAAATAGTTGAGGGTCATTGATCTGAGGAAGAAGCCTGGACTGTCAATCTGTCAGGGGATGCATGGAGAATGGAAGTTCACTCTATTGGAAAGCCACTTCGGATAATTTGTGGAGTGTGCATGCAAATTTGGACGAAGCCCAACTTTTCAAAGGAGGAGACTAAGCCATAGATATTGGCGAGGAACAAGAACCGTTGATCATATTTCCGTCATTTTAGAGGATTGTGCCTCTAGGAAAATTGGCTGCAATGTGAGGCAATAACACCCAGATCTCTGAAGTAGAATTCTTTGTTAGGAACCTGGTCCCAACCTGTGGTCATATGTGGTTTCCGCCAGAATCAGAGGGATAGAGCCTGAGTTTAATTTTAGAGGCAAAGGGGGTTTAGAGAAAAATGTCTGCGAGTATTTTTTTGGACTTGCTCGAAGGTAAAGGACATGTGTATGGGATTTTGAGGGCTCAACATGGGATCGAAGAGCTAATTCAACTCTATTATTTGAACAATCCTAGACTGAGAGGTCACCCAACGCCCGAGGAGAGAAGGGGGTTACATCAACATGGAACAATAAGTCTTTCTATAGAGGGATTGGAGGCATAACATATTACATAAAATAAAACATATCTCCTCACATTCAACTTCATAACAAAGATCCACTCAATCAGTACATCTAGATGGAGATATCTCATATTAACACTAATAATATTTGTATAGAAATATTTTATTTCACACATATTAAATCTACTTTTTAAACAAAAAGCAATCTAGATAAGAATTGTCCCTATAAAATCTTAGAGTAAGATATCTAAAATATGAAGAATGAAGGTAGTATCCTCCTCTTGAGATATTTTAATTCTATAACCACAACCAATAAATCTATTATTTTGAAAAATGATTCCAACCCTAATCCTCTTTGGCTGGATGAGGACCTTGTCTTAGCTAATAGTTACAAAAGAAAACCTAAATAATTGATTTAGAATATTTTTGGTACTGAGTTAATCAATCTTGGGAGTTCTCATGGTTTAATAATTTTCAATGGTCTACAGAAGTGGCCAAATTGTAACAGGATGACTTCTATCAATGGGATGGGTATCAATGTTGTTGATTATGTAATATCAGATATCCCCATATGAAACCAAATAATAAAGTTTGATATTTTAGATGACCATGAATCTGACTCTGATTTTAGACCTTCAACCCTAACTCTTAACTTTGTCATGCACAAAATATCTATAGAGGAGCACTCTGACAACCAAAGGCACTTAATTTTTGCAAACAAAAACTCCATATTTTATTAAAATATTTAAGCAATGATTTAAAACTCATATCGTACAATATTAAATATGACTATCAAAATTTTACAAAAACCCTCTCCACTTCAATTAAAAAATTATTTGTTTAGATGCTATTTACAAAAAAATCAAGACAACTAACCCTTGGTGTCAGTCAATTCTATTTCTAGAAATTTGTTACATTAAATTCATCAATTTGGTGTCCATAGACTTGTGATATGCCGAAAAAATATATGCAAGAGAAGGAAACTAAATCTAAGCTAAGTAAGTTGAATAAAAAATATTTTCTTTACCAGACACTTCCAAGAATCATAGTCAAGGATACAAGTGTTATGCTACAATGATAAGTTGGCTACTTCATGGCTTGACTAATTCTTGTAGCTTGATCAAAATGAAAATGAGCATTGCAGAAATGGAATGCTACAGATTTCAACTGAGGATAATGGACTTATGTTTCAATCATTAAACACATTCCTTTATTGATGTCAATATCATCAATTGGTTTTGTGATCACTTTTAAAACTTATCCTTCAATTCCTAACTTTGTAGGGAAACCCACACTTGTAGAAATGAAAGAACATAAACAAATGAACAAGAAATGAAAGGAGCTAATACTGCAATAGCATCACAACACAGAAATAAAATTGATTGGGCATCGTATACCAAAGAGAGGGGGTCCTTCCTCTCTTGGCACATAATTCCAAAAAGGACTACAATAGAGAACTCTTGATGTGCAACAACAAGCTCTTGATTCTAGCATCAAAATGATTACAATCATCCTTCTCTTCCTCTTCTTCAACTCTCTAATTCTTTAACTAATGAACCCTCCCTCATTAACACGCTAATATGAATGATATCCTCTCATATTTAACATATAGGAACAAGAGTTACAACAATATGAGATTAGATCCTAAACAAGTGTAACACATCACCAACAAATCCTAGATCCTAAACATGTGGATCTCCTCCACCAAATATTGGATTTGATATAAGATGGTTTGAATAAGATAATAAAAACATATACCATGAGATCCATGTGCCCAAATTCATGGGTATGGATTGTCACTTGGTCATACCACTTACCTACAAAATTGCAGGCTAGATAGATGAGTTTTGGAAATATTAACCATCTGCCCCTTGTTTTTCAGTTTTTGCATATTTTTTTCACGAGTCACCTGAATGACATTATTCTACACAAAACCCTTATTTTATATTTTCCATATTCCTATTCATATGTTCATAAATGACCTGGAAAGTTTGCTTATTAGAAATTCCAATCAACTGCATAATTTCCAATACCTACATAATTGCACAAGTTAGGAAATATAAATATCTTCTCTAAGTAATCATAAAAACATGGGAAATCAACCACTTCAATGTAAGTATTCCATGTGAGGCTCGTATAAGGTATAAATAGTCAAATGAGGAAATATGAGTGATAAAGGGAATGCTGATGAAGGTGTAAAGTGAATAAAAAATGACTAAATGTGTTAAGAACAAAATATCAATATAGCATAGCAAAATGACAGAATAAGTACTCAACGCCTTGAAAAAGAGAGAAACTTAGATAATAAGCCTCTTCAAGGGGGAAACCTCCTTATACACCACATAAATGTCCAAATAAAAGATGATTCCAAATGAAAATGTCTCCTTGGTATATATAGGAGACTAGGGGGTACAATTACAACTAATGGACCCAAGCCAACATAAATAAAGTAACATTACTGATTTAATATGCCTCAATTAAGGGGTAATGTGCCAATGTTTAGGGCTTAACATGTTCCTCCCATTGAGACAAGTGTTGTATGCAATGCTTGATTAACTCAGGATGATTTTATATAAAATACTCATCTTCCCAAGTGGAATGTTCAACTGATAGTTTCCTCCATTTAATGAGATACTCTGAAATGGATCTATTCCTCAGCTGGCGAATTCTTGTGTCAGTGATGGCTTTAGGATCCAATATGATTTTTCCTTCCACATCAATTTCTGGAAATATAGTTTGAACTGGGACCTTGTCACCTATAACCTTCTTTAATCATGAAACATGGAAAACTACGTGTACTCGTGAAGATGTAGGAAACTCCAATTTGTATGCCATAGTACCAATATTTTGAAAAACCTTATAAGGGCCATATTAATTTGGTGATGATTTATTATCCTTCTTGGATTTCTTGAGCGACATCTGTTTGTATGGTTGTATTCTTAAAAACACCCAATCCCCTACTTCAAAACTTCTTTCACTACGATGTTGATCTTCTTGTTGTTTCACATGATTTTGTGCCATGGTTAGGTTTTCATTTAATATTTGGAGAACTTGTTGTTGATGATTGATGTGATCTTCCACTTCTTGAAACTTAGAATTTTCTTTTAGAGAAGAAGTGATGGAAGGAGGCTGATATCCATAGAATGCCATAAATGGTGTCATTTTTGTTATAGCATGAAAGGAAGTGTTATAACACCATTCTTCCAAGTGTAACCATTTGAACCATTGTGTTTGTTTATCAGAGACAAAGAAACAAATGTATCCTTCCAGAAATTTGTTCACTATCTTAGTTTTCCCATCATATTGAGGATGATAGGATGAGATATGATCCAATTGAGTACCCAAACAAGAAAATAATTATGTCCCAAAATGTCCACTGAAGATGGTATCTGTGTCACTTACAATAATCTTGGGGATTCCATGTAGCTTTTGAAATGTCTCCATGAATGCAGTGGAAACTGTACTGGCTTTGAAGGGATGAGAGAGTGCACAAAAATGTGCATACTTGGTTAGTCTATCAACAATCACCATGATGACACTCTTTCCTTAAGACTCTGGTAACCCTATGATGAAATCCATAGAAACATCCTCCCAATACTGACTTGGGATGGATGATGGTTGTAAAATACATGGGGCTTAATTGTTTCCACCTTCTTTTGTTGGAAAACCAAAAATTCTGGCACAAAGCTTTGAACATCAGTTTTAAGGCCATCCCAAAAAAATTCCTTCTTGACCCTATGGTAGGTTTTCAAAAATCTTCTTGACCCTATGGTAGGTTTTCAAAAATCCTGAGTGCCCTCCTACTAGATAGGTGTGCAATTCTAATAGTACCTTTTGTTTGAGTTGGGAGTTCCTAGATAAATATAAGCGATCTTTGTACCATAGTGAATCATTTTTCCATGTAAAT